>JAOVVH010000054.1:28295675-28305750 GCA_028566435.1 Scorpiodoras heckelii
ATGTTACCCTGTACACCTCTACAATAAGCCTAGAGCTCATCTGCAGCACGATGTTACCCTGTACACCTCTACAATAAGCCTAGAGCTCATCTACAGCACGATGTTACCCTGTACACCTCTACAATAAGCCTAGAGCTCATCTGCATCACTATGTTACCCTGTACACCTCTACAATAATCACAGACTAACACATAGGTAAATAACAGCATGTCAGAAGAGTGGGCTAGAATAGCCTTGATAGGCTTAATGGTCTTGTTGGTTTTTTTTTTTTTTATTCGACTTTTTTTTACGTCTTAAATGCAGAATTAACCCAAAAATGACATTGACAACAATTGTTGAACATGACCATTTACTAATATGAACAATTATAGTGAAACTAAACAGACTATAGACATATTCACAGTTATTGTTCATGTTACTCTTTGGCCGTCAACATGACAGCATATTAGTTTACAATACATTGTCCAACCTTCTTCAGCAGCTCTTCTTCAATTCACCTTCTTTGTGTAGTATTTTTTCTTTAAGTTCATATCTGTTGTACCTGGTCTATCAAAGGACTCCCTCTATGGGCGGGTGAGTAACTCTCACCTTATTCTACAATGACAGACTTGAGTAAGAAAGACAACATAAAAAAGATCAACCATTGCACCAGAAGCTAATTTATCCATGCATTTGCTTGTCAATTCTTGGCCTTGCCCCCCCTCATTTAACCTTCCTGATAGCTGAGAACCCGAGGTCTAAATAACTGCTTTAGGTTTACTCATCTGGATCACAAAAGGCATCATTAAAAACTGGTGTGTCATCAAAGACTCAGGTTGCTGGTAGTTAGTAGTGTGCACTGGTTAGAAGGACCATGTTTGTGTTGTGTCTTAAAGCAATACACAGGCTTCATTTTGAGATTCCTTCGGAGCTTAGTCTTAGGTCCCGTTCACACTAGCTGATAGTCTGCTCTCGGTTTCCAGTATATTCTGCTCCTCGGATGCCATTTCTTGCGCCGCAGTGCCTTCTTTGTCCACATTCCTTAATCCTACAGAAACTCCTTCTGCTCCCTCTGTCAAACTGCTGGTACTAACCTCAATTATAACAATACCTTCTCCTCCCTCTAACTGGAATATGCTCCCCATTTGCCCTGCTCCCGTCCCAGTGACTCCCCCAGGATTAGTAAAACTGCCCCCTGTCTCAGAACTGCTGCCCCTACCTTCTATTACTGCAATCATCTGAACACTTTCGCCACTGCCTGTGTCTGCATCTATTTTGGCCTCACTGCCTAATTCAAACACAACCTCCTGTCCACCAAGAGGCATTAAGGCTTGGGCAGGGTGGCAAGAAAGACCCAAATCTTCACTAGGACCATCAGGGAAGCCAGCATTCGGTGGGAGGTCTTCGTCACTTGGAGCATCTGCTTGGAAATGAAGAACAAATGCTTTCTCTTCCACCCCAACACCCTCTGCAAACCCTTCCATTCTTTCACTTTCCCTGGCTCCACTCCAATCTTGAAGCAAGTTAAGAGCAACCATCCCAGTCTTCTCCTTTTCTCCATCTCCCTCCATCTCTTCCTCTGACTGAAATCGGAGAACGTACGACTTCTCCCCTCTCTCTTCACTTCCTTCTTCCCCTTGTTCACTTTCTCTTTCAAAATGTAACACGTACGACCTTCCACTCTCCACCCCTTCATTCATCTCCACGTTCACCTCCATCTCGTCTCCTTGCCCTCTCTCCTCGGTCCCCTTCTCGAAACACAGAACAAAGCGCTCCTCTGGTAGTGGCTCTGGAAGTTTCTCCACTTTCTCTGAAGAGGAAGCATTTTGGTGATCACCTGTCAAAATACAGTGGCTGTCCGTTGGGCTTGTCGTTGAGGTCACAGCTGATACAGTGACAGTAGCGGGGGCAGAGGGTGTGTCAGGCACAGAATCTGAATTCAGTTGTGGAACTGATGTTAGAAGATTATGTTGCTGGGACAATATTGTTGAAGATGCAACAGAAGCAGCAGTTGTGGTTGTTGAAATAGTGGAAGGAACTAATCCTTGAGTTGCTGAGACAGATGCGGTCTGCACCAAGGAACCAGATTTAAGAGTTTTAGTCTTGCGCCCACGCCTGGTTCTAGGGTTCCTAGTGTGGCTAAGCGTTCCTAAAATTGGTCTACTAATGGCTGTTGTGTTTTGGGGTGGGGCAGAGATGAGGGGAGCTCTACTGTTAGTAAAAATAAGCCTCTGTTGTGTCTGGAGTGGCTGAAACTGTGATATCTGGGTTTGGGCTGGAGCTAAAGTGGCTATCTGTTGCAGTGCCGGTATGGTCTGCACCAAGGGGAGGGTCTGTGGTGCTGAAGGAGCAGGGAGAGTGTTCGTATTGGATGCTGTAGGAACAAGAATCAGACTTGGCTGGCTCCCATTGGTGGACTGGCATTGAAGAAGCAGGAAGTTCTGGGATGGCAGTTGCGGTGGTGGAGGAGGGGGAGGTGGAGGAGGAGGAGGTGGAGGAGGAGCTGGGACAGGCTGTGTAGGTGTTGGATTGGACAGCGGGATCAGCTGTAGTCCTGTGGGTGTCTGGATCATGAAATAATTTTGGGACGTGTTTGGTGGAATGTCCAGATTTGATGGTGAGAGAATGAGTGTGGAATTCCCTTCATTAGAAAACAGAGAACTGAGCCCGCCTGCTGCATTCATGTTTAGGTTTAATGTAGTAGCTGACATCTCCGAGGACCCGCTGTCGTTTTTAGTGGTTTTCCCTCCGTCTTTCGTGCATGTGGCCCCTCCACCACTAGTATGCGTCCGCAGGTGCCGCTGCAGGTAAGAGTGCATGACGAACTCTTTGCCGCAGCGCTGACACTTGTAGTCTTTGCGTGAGGAGTGTGTGCGTAGGTGAAGCTGAAGATTGGAGGAGTGTGTGAAACTCTTGTGGCACTGCGCGCACTGGAAAGGCCTCTCGCCCGAGTGCGTGCGCTCATGTTGTTTTAGGTTGGAGGTCTGCGAAAATGCCTTGCCGCATACTGAGCAGGCATGTGGCCGCAGACCCGAGTGCAATTGACTGTGGCGCCGCAGACAGCTGGTGTTCTTGAACGATTTGCCACACTCCTGGCACACGTAGGGCCTCTCACCAGTGTGCTGCCGCAAGTGGTACTGGTAATGCGAACTCCATTTGAAGGTCAAAGGGCAGTAGGGACACTGGAAGGCTCGCACTCCTGTGTGCACCTGCATACACAATAGAGCAGAAGCTGAATGCTTGACCTTGTAAGTGCATTTTAAATAATTATAAGTGATAAATAGGTGAAAGAAAAGCATGACCTGAGGTTTGAGCACATAAAGCGTGAGGTTTGTCACATAAAGTCATTTAATTAACAAATGCTAACATGAATATCATTTCTAAATCAAAAGCGTGAATGAAACTCAAAGAAGCCTCAAATCCTGCAATATTCGGACCCTAATGTGATTTACCTACGAGGGTGAGTCAAAAAATTATCCGCACTTAAAACTTCCACTACGGACCTGAGAGTAAATGGAAGATTATGGAAATGGAAACATCCTCAATCGCTGATGAAGAAAAAGTTCAAAATTCAAACATCAGCTGGAAAACTGATGCTTACAGTTCTCTATGATTCTCACGGGGCAGTACTGGAACATTATCAGGAAAAAGGTTCAGCAAGCATCAGTGCTCGTTACAGTGAGATGAAGGGCTGAATCCTAAAATTGGGACAAAATGCAGAGGAATGCTATTCAAGGGTGTTGTGTTGTTGCATGACTGTCGACACTCTCCAAAAACGTCTTTCTGAGGTGTTAAAGCATCCTTCCTATAGTCCTGATCCTGCCCCATTTGGTTATCAGATGTTAGGTCCCCTGAAAGAAGCCCTACGAGAACGAAGATTCATGTCTGATGAAGAGGTGAACACAGCGGTGCAGCTCATCCTAAATCCTTTTTGATATGAGGCAATATGCAAGCTTCTTGACATATAGACAAAGTGTATTGACAAGCAAGGAGATTATGTCGAAAAATGATGTATGTGTCTTTTCTGAAAGACAGCCAGAGTGCGGATCATTTTTGACTCACCCTCGTACATTGTTAATGTAATCATTTGGCCTAGGAAGCATGACAGCGTTTACCCTCTGATGTATGGACAGTAGAGAAGACCTCTTAAAGCTTTTTCCACACTCTGTGCAGCGGTATGGTCTCTCGCCTGTATGGTCTCTCATGTGGTAGCGCAGACCAGATGAACCCTTAAAGGACTTCCCACATTCCAAACACCGATATGGCCTCTCTGTTAAAAAAAAAAAAAAAAGCATCAGAAATTATATGACCCAGGGAATTACTTGCAGCTGGGATAAAAAACATCTTTAATTCCTAGGGAACAAGTTTGCTTTGATGCTACATAACCAAAACAGCCAACTTTGATGGGTGTCGCACCTTATTTTCAACTAGTAAATAAAATGACACCGTGAGTGTCATTCATTCATTCATTCATTTTCTTAACCGCTTATTTCTGTCCCCAGGGTCATGGGTTGCCGGTGCCTAGCCGGCAGCATGGGGCGCAAGGCAGGATCAACCCTAGACAGGGTGCCAATCCATCGTAGGGCATACACACTCACACACTAGGGGCACTTTAGATACACCAATTAACCTAATATGCATGTCTTTGGACTGTGGGAGGAAACCAGAGTGCCCGGAGGAAACCCACACAGACACTGGGAGGACATGCAGACAGTGAGTGTCATTGTAGCATTTACTGGTTTTACAAGTCCTTTTCCCAGGTTCAGTATAAGAGGTAAGTAAATCAGCATCCACTTACCTTTTGAGAACTAAACAGAACTCACCGTTATTTGCAGCAGAGCCCTTGCTCCCTGCTCCTCTCCTTCCTGACTTCCCTGATGCCCTGTTGGTTGGTTTTACTGCTTGCTTCTCTCCTTCTTCTGTGACAGCAATGAGGCTGACATGGATCTCCCTTTCTCCGTCTCCCTCCTCCCCCTCTCTCTTGGCAGAAGATGAGGAAGACAGGGGCAGTGAGAGGGACAGTGAGGGAGGGCAGACTATCTCAGCCTCTGCCTCGGCCAGCAGTCTCTGCTCCTCAGTGTGCGAGAGCTGGTGGGAAAGGAGGGACGACAGCAGGGGAAAGGAGCGATCACAGACAGAGCAGCTGAACTGAGATCTGGACTGGGACAGCGCCAAAGGGTGCACCTGGTTGAAGTACAATCCACAGAGAAATTCACATGTAACAATCATATAACAACAATCATAGTGCTACTCTTGCAGTTCTCTCCCCATTTTGTAACCATAGTATTATACGATTCTCCAGTTCAGTCTTAACCCAGGTAGAACCTTATAATATTATGGTCACGATTTGCCCTCCATATCATTTAGTGCCACTCACTTGTGCCATGTGTCTGCTCATTGAGTTGCTGTTCTTGAAGCTTTTCCCACAGTAGGCACACTCTGACGATGCAGCCACAGTCGTGTCCACTATGGATGTGGTGTCATCTGAGGGCATCTGGGCCACAGAGCTGGTGAAGCTCTGGAGCAAGTCATACTGAACCTGACCAGATCCACCCCCGATACCACCCAATCCAAGTAGTTCTGTCCCCTGCCCACTCTCTGACACTGTCGTGGTTTCCACCACCTCCTCAAAGTCTGCCAACAAGGGAGCCATCCCAACCAATGAAACCCCACCTCCCTGAGCTTCTATGCCATCACCTCTGATGTCTTCACCCCCATCTGCTGCCCCAAGGCTGTGCAGATGCAAGGCCTGATGCTCTTCCAGGTGTGTTTGGGTTCCGAATGTCTCGTTGCAACTGCCGCAGCTATACAGCAACACATTAGCACCTGTTTCTGTTGACTCTTCCATGCTCACTTGTACATGCTCTGAGCCTGTGGCTGTCAGGACATTCTGACTGCTTTCAGCCGAGGATGGTGTACAGGATGTGGGCACATGGTGAGATAGGAAGACCTGACTAGGTCCCCCCTCCTGCCCACCTACAAGGCCCACCATGTCCGATATCGTCATTTCAACCGTCTTCAAATCATCCGAGGTAGGCCCCTCGAGCACCACCTCCACATTTGCCTGTGACCCCGCCTTTCCTGTTTTCCCCCCACCCTGAGCCTTGATCTCTATGTGGGAGTTGCGATGAAGTGCCAGGTTTGAGGAATGTGTGAAGCTGCGACCACACTCGCCACAGATGTACGGCCTCTCGCCCGTATGTATGCGCATGTGTTGCCTTAGGTTCGTTGACTGGCTGAAAGCCTTGCTGCACACCATACAGACATAAGGCTTGACACCCAAATGCATGTTCTTGTGCCTACGCAGGCTGCTGGAGTTCTTGAAGGCTTTGGGACATCTGTCACAAGGATACGGGCACTCGCCTGTGTGTTGGCGTAGGTGATATTGGTAGTGAGAGCTCCACTTGAAAGTGAGAGGGCAGTAGGGACACTGGAAGGTACGCAAACCCGTATGCACACTGCGATGGACCTACATTTAAAAATAAAGATCAACAGAAATGAAAGTCTTAATTGATTTGCTGCAGAACACTTTCCCCTTTCCTCCTCCTCTCCTTACATCCTAATAACAAAGGAACAGCAAAATTATACACCAATCAGCCATAAGATTAAAACCTCTAACAGGTGAACTGAATAACACAGATTATCTCATTACAATGGCACCTGTCAAGGGGCAGGATATATTATGCACTAACTGAATAGTCAGTTGATTTGTTACAAGCAGGAAAAATGAGCAAGAAAGAGATTCTGAGCAACTTTTACTCAGACTACGATGGCTAGACGACTGGGTCAGAGCATCTCCAAAACAGCAGGTCTTGTGCAGTGTTCCCGGTATGCAGTGGTTGTTACCTACCAAAAGTGGTCCAAGGAAGGACAACCAGTGAACCGGCAACAGTGTCAAGGACGCCAGAGGCTCAGTGATGCAGGTGGGGAGTGAAGCCTAGCCCGTCTGATCTGATCCCACTGAAGAGCTACTGTAGCACAGATTGCTGAGAAAGTTAATGCCGGCTATGATAGAAAGGTGTCAGAACACACAGTGTATCACCAGCTGGCTGTGTATGAAGCTGCATAGCCGCAGACCGGTCAGAGTGCACATGTTGACCCCTGTCCACTGCCAAAAGGACCTACAGTGAGCACATGAGCATCAGAATTGGACCATGGAGCAATGGAAGAAGGTGGTCTGGTCTGATGAATCACAGGTTACATTATGTGGATGGCCAGGCGTGTGTGTCACTTACCCGGGGAAGAGATATCACCAGGATGCACTATGGGAAAAAGACAAGCTGGCGGAGGCAGTGTGATGCTCTGTGAAATGTTCTGCTGGGAAAATTTGGGTCCTGGTATTCATGTAGATGTTACTTTGACACGTAACACCTACCTAAACATTGTTGCAGACCAAGGACACCCCTTCATGGCAACAGTATTCCCTAATGGCAGTGGCCTCTTTCAGCAGGATAATGCGCCCTGACACACTGCAGGAATGGTTTCAGGAACGTAACAAGGAGCTCAAGGTGTTGACTTGCTCTTCAGATTCCCCATATCTCAATCTGATCAAGCATCAGTGGGATGTGCTGGACAAACAAGTCTGACCCATCGAGGCCCCAGCTCAAAACTTACAGGACTTAAAGGATCTGCTGCTAATGTCTTGGTGCCAGATACTACAGCACACCTTCAGAGGTCTTGTGGAGTCCATGTCTCGACAGGTCTGAGTTGTTTTGGTGGCACAAGGGTAACCTTCACAATGTAATGCAGGCGGGTTTAACCTTATGGCTGATTAGTGAATATTATCATTAATCCAAGACAAGATGTATCTTATAAATAGAACATGGTAGGTCTGTTATGTTTCTATTGTTGATTCTTAGATAAGACCCTGCTGGACGTGATACTGGCAGGTAATGCTCACCTGGAGGAGAGATGAGCGCTTAAATGCTTTACCACAATCCTCACATTTATAAGGCTTCTCTCCTGAATGAGACCTAGAATAAAAAGTGTAAAATCTTATTAGAAATCTAATTCATTCAGTTGGGCATCATTCATTTCTCATGTTTTTAGACCCCCATTTCACTCCAAGATGCACTACAGCCAGACGTTATATCAACATGATTTTGGAAGACCACGAAATCCCATTCACTCATTATTCAGATCTGTAAAGTGAACCATTGAACATTTTACCTCTGGTGATACAGCAGAGCAGATGAGCCTTTGAAAGCCTTGGGGCAGAGGTTACAGCGATATGGCCTCTCGTTGTTATGGCTACGCTGATGATGTGCCAACCTGGAAGACCATTTAAAACTCTTCCCACAGTCCAGACACTGAAAGGGGTGCTCAGAATTTTGGGACCCCATCCCGCCTGGAGATGTCGACGACGTCACCATTTCGACGCCCGTAAGTACGACCGTTTCCGTCCCTTTCTCTTCCTCGCCACCTTTCTCGTCATCGTTATCCTCCTCTTCCACCGACGGGAGAAGCGATGGAAAAGGAGAGAGGGACGAGGGAGTCTGGCTGGGAAGAAGCTCCGTTTGGACTACCAGGGTAGCAACAGAGTTGGCCATTGTACCCTGCGAGCAGAGGCGGATGCTCTGGGTTGTAGTGCGGATTAATGGTCTTGCAGATCCCGCCAATTTACAGCAGCCATTACAGATGTTGAGTCAAGTGTTGAAGATGACGACGACGACGACGACGATGATGATGATGATGATGGCGTGCATCCAAGTTGAAACGCGTCCTGTGACTCCTTCACTTCAATTGCCAGGACTGTACAGAGAGGCATCATACGAAATCAGTTACCCACATTAGGACATTTTCACCCAAATCATGATCATGATGATGTTTAAGCCAAATATGAAGTGTTGGCATTTCAAAGCAACATTTTAACAGTCTTAAAACCAGAGTGCTTTATTTGAGCTAAACAGACTTTGACAGTAGGAGTAAGGTATGTAAATGAGCACAATGTTATAAACAATTTGGCTAGTTGTCTGATCAGCATTTCCCCTTTAAACTCCCTCCTCCTCCTCCTCCTCCTCCACCGCCCCTCCCTCCTCTTCTGTATCGGTGTCCCTGCTGCGTTGTCTCGGGGAAATGAAAAACCCAAGATTAAGACTAAACAAATCAGACGCCAGACACGCACACAAACCCTCATACATAATACTGTATAACCCAACATTTCCTGATTCTCTTACCGATCTGTGCATTTATTTGCCCAGTCACGAACCGGCCCTCCCGCATCCATCTCACTGCCCGTCTCGGTTTCTCACGCTTCGCAGTATTTCCCGATATTTCTGCACACTCACTATGCATATGTCACTTGCCTGTAATTATTACTTTTACTAAACACTTTTGATGTACTCAAACGGGGCTGAAGTCCGCAGTGATAGTCCATACAACCTTAACAATAATGTCGAGCACAAACTAACCAACAGTCACCCGCCTGCTTCCGGCTCTCAGCAACGACGCACGCTATTGGCCCGTTCTTCCTCCCAACTCGCTCATCTGATTGGTCGACAAGATCAACGCGAATAAATTGCTACTAAATATCCTCAGATATTGTCCAAGAGGCTTTAAACTTGTATGCGCCGATATGACGAATATTATTTCAATGTTGTTTACATCTTACAGCATAAGAACTACTCCATGAAAGAAGCTCAAGGCGTTTGCGCGTCTCTGTGTCTGTTTCTGGGAAATGTAGTTTTTGAGGCATGGAGGCGAGGCCTAACGCGCAGGTTCCCAACCCTGGTCCTGGAGTAAGCCCTGTCCTGTCCTGTACAGATTAGTGTGTGTGGCCTGCTGTAACACACCTGCTTCACCTCAAGAAGGGCTATAAGTTGAATCAGATGTGTTAGGAGAAGGGAAGACACTAAAATGTGTGCAAGGGGTACTCCAGGGCCAGGAGCCTGTTAACCTCAGGGTTCTCCATTAACCAACAGGTCATAGTTTGTTACATTTAGCCTTTAGCTACTGACCATAATAATAATAATAATAATAATAATAATAATAATAATAATAATAATAATAATACACGGAAGTTAGGCACTTAAAACACTCGCGCTAGCGGCCGCGCAGTTTATCAATACTGATGACGTCATCATTTTTTCAAGCGTGC
>JAOVVH010000054.1:28438268-28453023 GCA_028566435.1 Scorpiodoras heckelii
CTTCTGGAGACTTTGACTGTCACTATTACTTCTTTTTTTGCATGCAAAACCAAGCAGCCTTCATTATGTTTTTGTCTGAAGAGTGCTCTGCTATGTAAATTGTTGCTTTCATTACTGACATTCAAACATTTTTGTGTAACATTTATCAGCTTTGTTCAAAGCTGTGATAACAACTTTCATCTTTGGCCTGGCAGTTTCACACCCATTCACACCTCCAGAATACAATGAATTTATTGTGACTGTAATGAAGATCGTCACAATGGTGTGTATCACACACTGAGGTTTAATTGCCAGAGAATGTGCCACCGCTGAGTTGAGTCCTTTGGATGAGTGATTAAAGGTCATGTCCTCATCACTTCCAGCCACTAGACATGCTGTGAACTGGGTTACATCATATGAAAACATTGAAGTTGAACAACCGAGGGTAACTTTTGTTCTTCATGAAGAAGATCTACAGTTTTCTCATAACAAATGTTTTGTGAGAATCTTCATGTACACGGCTATTCGCTACAGTAAACTGTAAAACGTGACTGAAATCACTGTGCGGCTAAAGGGTAGAGGCGCATCAGTATAATTTTTTATTGTGTTTTTGGTACCACTACCAGTGGTGATACAAAATAAGTAACCTGCATAGTATTAGTCAGTCATGAGTGTCATCAAATATATTATTCAGCTGTTAATATTTCCTCTCTTTACGTCATGGTCCTGAAAAGCGTATCTGCATACGGTGATTGTAAGGTAACAGTGGCGGAAGCGAGCACGGGTAACCTCATGTTTTATCAGGTTACTTCTACTGGTTTTTAATTGCAGAAGGCAAACAAGTCCAAAACATTATCCAAAGGCAGAGTCTAGAAACCGATAAGGGTGAGGTCATTCACAAAAAGCATGAACTAGACAAAGACTGTAACCATGAAACCAGGAAACAAGAAACAGGAAACAAGTGCATGGCTCAGAATCCCTTGTTTAAAACTTGTTAAAGAATCAGGTTGTGTCTGATTTTCAAGAACAGCTTCCTGGCTAAAGACACTTAACTAGAGTTGTCGGTAAACGCTTTTTCTCACCTAACCAGTAATTACTGCAGCATTTGTTGGTGTTGAGTGCTGCTAGCAGTGAGTGCGTCATGCTGACTTCTAGGTTTTAGATGTTTTATCAAGTTACTTACACCGATCAGGCATAACCTTATGACCATCTCCTTTTGTCTACACTCATTGTCCATTTTATCAGTTCCACTTACCATATACTGTAGATGCACTTTGTAGTTCTACAATTACAGACTGTAGTCCATCTATTTCTCTACATACTTTGTTAGTCCCCTTCACTCTGTTCTGATCAATTGTAGAACTACAAAGTGCAGCTATTTGCTAAGTGGAACTGAGAAAATGGACAATGAGTGTAGAGAAAAGGAGGTGGTCATAAGGTTATGCCTGATCGGTGTATATTGTATAAAGACACTGTAGTACATCCTCTTGATATTCGTACAGAGCACAGTTTACAGTCTGCTTTGCTTTCATATATAGTCCAGTATGTCCAGATTTCAGGTCGTCTCTGAAATAGCATGGCAAGGTACACCAGGCTGACCTCGCATAGTATCACATGCTATCAAATATATGGGTATTGGAGCATTTATAAAGGATTTTCCACATATAATTTAGGTATATAGAATTTTCTGCTATGGGCTGATCATCCTCACTTCTGTAGCCAATCTCTCTTTGTTGAAATCATCTTATTCAAGAGTCATATAGTACTGGGGACCAGCATTATTATCAATACTGTTTGCTCAATCTAAACAGACAAAGAAACTAACTATCAGTTTTCTTTTTCACAAAAGCAATTTCATGTCATGATGCCAATTTACAGGACAAAATTCAAGACAGTGGGGAAGGAAATGTGCAGGCAACTACGCATATTTCTTTAACAGCAAGTTCTGGAAGACCAATCAAATTTGAACATCACATTAATGATTTCTCATGCATATACACATACCTTGTGCCTTCTCTCATTAGCCAGTTTATCAGATAGCACAGGACCAGCAGGGACAGGATATTATTTGGAGGGTGTATCATTCTTTGCACAGCAGTAATACTGGCATAGTGGTGTGTTTGGTGGCCGTTGTATGATTATATTAGCCACAGCAGTGTTGCTGATATTTTTAAACAACATGTGCGCTTACTGAACCATGTTGGTGTAGAAGCCAATATATGTCCGATTTTATTCAAACACGTATGATTCTGTTCATGTATTGAATAAATTAACCTTATCGCTGTTGGATTTTACACTGAACACAATGAATACAGTGAAGTCATATTAATGACCTTTATTACTCTCTTTTTCTATCTTCTCTCTCTCTCTCTCTCTCTCTCTCTCTGTCTTTGTCTCTCTGTCTGTCTGTGTGTTTCAGGGATGTGCAAGCTTTGGGAGTGAACCTGTTGGGTCATCAGCGAAAGATTGTGAACGCAGCACAGCAGCTTAGGACTCATCTTACTCAGGGACAGGTGGAAGTGTAGAGGACTTTCCCCTCTTTTCTTGTGGACACTATAATACACAGATGTCCAGACCAGCCTACACATCAGCCCAAGCCCTGCAGCACAGGGAGATTCAAATGACTGTTATGGCACAATAAGAACAGTCTTTTACAATATTTATTTGCTCATTAATTTGTCAGTATCTCACCTGTTCACACACTATTTTTCTCTATTCCTTGTCATACATGTTTAGGTGCCCATATTCGTCTCTCCTTTGTCTCCATTGTTTATCTGTCCATATTCCTGTCTGCCACTCCCATACACACTTCCATACCCCCACCCAAACATCCGTTCTCTTTAATGCAAATCACAAAAAAAACAGTTGTAAGCTAATGCCTGAAAAAACAAAGGGAGTTACCACTACAGTCAACTGCAAGGACAATTGATGGCATTATATGACTGAGTGTTTTATTTAATTTAGCAGTTATGAGGCTTTGGATTGGCTCTAGATGGTTGCTAATACAAATATTAGTTCAAATATTTTTCCACTTTATTCCAGGGCTTCTCATCTCTGATGATTATGGACACTATTCCTATAATATAGATAAGGTTCATCAGTCTTTCATGAGCTGAATCACATTTGTTTTGAAGAAAGGAATACTTACAACTGTGCAGAGCAGTGAAACTGAGATGCTAGATCTTTTGATTGTATTCAGCTATTTTGGACTCATTCACTCATTTCAAGGACCAATCAGAATGGCAGATTTGTTCACTTTCTTCACACTTAAGAGATGGATGCAAATTGAGAATTTAATATGTGTCATTTATGTACCTTATAAATTATTATGAATAATTCACTACCATTCAACACTACACCAAAACCCTTTTAGTTTGTTCTGCTTTGCAATTCCTAGTGAGACATTAAGTATTCAACTTTGTATTCATTACATTACAAATGATTATGTACGGATTACAAGGCTAAGGTGGCCCAAATCCAGTTTTTTTGCCTATATGTGACTCAGAATATTTATTTTTCAAATATAATTTAAACCACTTTCATGTGTGATCCTAGATTGCATTCATATCTGATACTGACCGTATTAAGAATTAAATTCAAATGAGCTTCATCTTACAGTATACTACACTATATGTACAGGTCACTGCTGGCTCCAATTTCACACACACAAAAATGGCATTACTGTCTACAAAATAGCAAAAGCTGTGCATTTGACCTAAGAAAACCTCTAAGCAATGAAGACCTGTACTTCTGGTTCATTCATCTGATGTGCATGATAGTCAGATTTGTGCACTGTTAAGACTAATGTTGCATGTGGGACAGTTACATTTACACAAAGGAACGCAGGAAGTATCAAATATGCTAAATTCATCATTAAGACTTGATAGTGTAGGGGATGGACATGTTTTGGTATTTTTACTGTGATTTTCCTGTAATCATATTAATCACAACAGGCTGTTAGATTGTAAACTGAGGTACATCACTATAATATTTTGCAGCAGTATTACACTCATAGTAAAATACAAGGTTTCAGTGTCAGCTCTAGGCTAGCAGTCCAGACAGGATATCATCATTTGTTACTTCATCATAGGATTCATGAACAATTTCAGCCACATCAGACAGAACCTGAACAAGGCCACAAAAGACATACTATTGTATCCTTGAATATTGCATACTGGGCTGAATAGAGGGCAAGCTTCTGCATTACACTGAAGTGTGCAATTCATGCACAGCTATTAGAAGTTATTTCATAATTTCCTGTAACATAATTAAAGCTACATAAATGGTTTAGAACAAGTGCACTTATTTACCTCTCTGCAATAGATTTGTATACTACGTTCATCTGCTAACACTAGTCCACCTGTCATAGTCTTGTTCTCTCGCCATGTGCTGAGTTGTTACAAGTGCTGGCTGTTGGAATGTAGAGTACATTTTGTAGTGACTTTCAGGCTTATAGATAGGAAATATAAAAAACCCTTTTTTCAAGGCATCATCAGACTTTATATATAAAGACTTCCTTTGGCAATTTCTCCATTTCTTATTTCTTTTTCTTTCGAACAGTATATAGTGAATGCATATTTAATTAAGGACCCAGAAAGGAAGCAAAACATTGAATATTATCAGTTGCATGCAATATATGCTTGTCAAGATGTAAATATTATATCTAGATATGGAAAATATGCTCCCCAAAGAGCCACTGATGCAGAGTTTTGGTTTCACACCCTCCTGCTTAGTGCACTATGGTTGAAAGCAAACCCACAAGGACCAAGTCAATGACCCTTAGCTTACTGATATAAAGTGCAAATTCATCAGTTCAGCAGCAGCATAACTTGATGCATGCAGGTTGCCAGAAAAAAAGACATGTAACTGTTGTTTCAGAACAATTCTTGATGACACAGTCATCATAGCTTACAGTTAGCTTTTACACCAACAGAATTCTTTTATCGTATATGCAAAGGTTTATGATGTCAGAACCTGTGTTGGTTATTTAATAGTTCAAGCAGCATTTCTGCAAGTGTATTAAACTGAGAGAATTTTTCCTCTAGACCCCATTAGAGCTTTAACCTGTCCTAAAAACTCAAGCAGTCTAAGTGAGGAAAAGGGATCCTCATTGGGTTTTCAGCTAGTTAAGGGTTCTCAGCTTCCTGAAGTGGTTCTGTTTGGAATCAGTGTCTAAGAAAAATATTCTGCAGTATAGGGTTTTGCATGGACAATTTAAGGGTTAAGCCTTAAAGGGAGAGAGTGAAATACAATGTATGGTTCTTGATAACATTGGCACCCATTTGCTTAGAACTATTCATAAAATGGTACAAATATAAAATCATACATACCGTACTGTGCAAAAGTCGAAGGCACCCTATTGTTTTAGGTGCATCTTTTGTTATTGGTGGGGGTGTTTTTTTAGTTCTTCATTATTGAGTCAGTACAAAACAATTTTATTGTCCAAACATTACTTTTCCAACAAAAAAATTTAAAGCAACACATTACATAACAGACCACTTTTCAAACAAAAAACATCATGAAGGCTGCTGGGTTTTACATGCAAAAAAAAAGGAGTGTGACAATGAAAGTCTCCAGAAGAGCTGTGGCAGATTCTCCAAGACGCTAGCTAAAACTTTAATGCTAATTTACTTATAAAACTGCACACATTGTACCTGGGAACACTGTTTAAGAAAAAGGTACACCAAATATTGACTTCCTTTAGTTCATTACTGTTTACTGCACTTTACAGTGTTTTCTTTTATGTAGAAACAGCTTCATTATTTTCAAAGGCGTCTTTGCTTTACAGTGAGTCTTTGCATGTGCCTAAGACTTCTGCATCGTACTGTACAGTAATTAGCTGGTAGGTTTTACTGAGCGTCTTGGATAATCTGCCACAGCTCTTCTGGAGACTTTGAATGTCACACGTACTTCTTTTTTACATGCAAAACCCAGCAGCTTTCATTATGTTTTTAATCTGAAAAGTGATCTGTTATGTAATGTGTTGCTTCTTTACTGGTGTGCAAACAATTTTTTATAACATAATTTATAACATTGCAACCCCCACAGGACATTAAAGATGACAATTAATGAATATGAATGATTTTAAATTTTAATATTTATTATCTTTGTTGTTTTTATGGAAAGAGAAATCCCTCTTCTTCTCTTAACTTTTTCATCAAACATCTCTTTTTTGATAAACCTAAATTATCTAAAACAATAAAGAATGCATTACAATACTGCAATTGTAGGTACGTATTTATGGCATAGAAATATCAAATAATGGCAGAGAAGGGACAAGCTACTATTATGGGTTACTATGGGGTTCTATAAATGGGATTATAATAGTATAGTGTCGGCATGTTAATACATATTCAGAAAGACCTATTGTGCATAACTGCATTATATGTTGTATCTGGAGTTACTGTAAATGGGTTATAACTGAAGTGTAACCATATTTTCTCTTTGCTGTCCTTTTCTACTGGAACCTGCTACAGACTGCTAGTTGTCAGACAAAACTTGGCTCCTGGTAAAACTCAGTATTCCGCTGTTAATCAACAGTATTCCACTGTTGTCATTACATATTTCATTAAGTATAATAAATGCATTAAGCTTTGCTGCCTCAGAACACAAAGCTGTCTTTCCCAGACCTCACCCAAACCACAAGCACACTTTTTCCATTGCACTAGAAGCATATGATCATTAGGGTGACCTCCCAAAGCCAGTCCTCTGTCCAGATTCACCCCCATATTTGTGTATTGCACAAGTCACCACCTGCTTTATTCAACCACTTCATTCTGCATATAACATCACACTGTATCATTGTACACGTCACACGAGTCAACATGTATGTTTTAGTTCATGGGACTTCTCGTAATGAAAGAAAATGGGATACGTGTGTGTGTGTGTGTGTGTGTGTGTGTGTGTGTGTGTGTCTGTGAATGCACCAGATCCATCATATATGATAAAATACTTTTCATCCTTTATTAAGATTAATAGTCTAACCACAACTCTATGATAAAACATATACCTTAGAAATATTAAGATTTGTTTCATAAACACACACAGACTTCTTGATTTCCAAAGTAAGTCCACAGGTTGGTATAGAATCATCTAAGCTGTTTAGGTATCTAGCTACATCTAGTTACATTCAGTCTTTACAACGTCAAAGAAAGCTTGCTGTATTACCCAGCTCACACTGTAGGGTTACAGATTAGACTGTATTAAGCCCCCTCTGACATCTGAACAGCCCAGAGAGAATGTGGCTTAAACTCAAAACCTAATGGTGCCCTAGAATGACTTCAGTATTTTAAATTGTTCTCTGATGTCTACATAGAAAGTATATGATTTCAGTGGGAGTGAAAAAACCCCAGATGTGGTTTACAAGGTCAATTACAACCCCATACTTTGGCCATGGAATGAAACAAGCTGTTTTTCCTTTTTGGTGTTTCCCATTTTTGCTCATGAATATGTTGATGAGCTCTGCTCTGATTGGTTGGTTCATGATTTAAAATTCAAGATCATTATTGTCATTGTGCAAGAACAAATTTGCAAGTGAAGCACCACTATGGCTCACACAGGCTACATCATTTGTAAGTGGGAGCGATATGTCACTTTTCAGACAGCACTGATTTGAAGATTTTGACTAGATTTTTTGTCAAATTAAAGGAGTTAGCTATAGCGCAGATGGCAGATTTCCAAATTGCACCAAGCTCCCTAGACAAGTGCACTACAAAGAGTATGAGATAACGGTTTGTACACTGAATGTAGTGCACTCTGTGCTGAGCATGTAGTGCTCTGGAATTCTAATTTTAAACAAATGAACTAGATAGCTTCTGAGTTCTGTCTTGTAGAAATTTACTTGACAAAGTAAATAAACATAACAAGCTCACTATGAAACTTTCAATTTAATACTACCTGGCTTCAACCATCAAAAAGTGCATAGAATCACATACCATGACTATCTGCTTACAGTTTGCAGTTGGGTTTGCTATGTTACCGTCACCCACAGGAGAGAAAACAAATCCAAATAGGACCAAAAATCCTTTCTCTTTATTGCAAGGGCAGTTCAGCTTGTTTTCTCCTTGTAAGAACATCTAAGAGGGCATTTCATGAGTTTCGTTTCTTTAGAAAGGCACCTGTAGTTACCTCAAGTTTATAGTATTGTGAGGGAACCTATATGGCAACACATCACATTTTCTCCAATGGAGGCGCATCCCTTAGGAAATTTCCCCACATTCCCACACATGTAGGACTGTGTTCCAGCTCTGCCTCACATTTTCTCCACCAGAGGGGCACTTCTGCATTAGACGAGCACCTAATTGGGCACTTATATGAGTACCCTATACAGCACTGCATCCCATTTTCTCTACTGGATGTCATGTATGGTTTGCATAGAGGGCACTTTGTAACGGCACCCTTTTCCATTGGCAGACTACTGTAGAGCCCTGCATGATTTTTTCCTCTACTAGAAGGGAATTTTCTTGCTCTAGAGGATGTATCATCATAATTTATTGCATGAAGGGGCACCGCTACACATGTGAAGAGCAGTCAGTAGGGCACTTCTTGTCGTTCTTGCCACTCTAGAGGGCACTTTAGCAAAAGTTTTTTAACCATGGGGGCACGAGGGCAGGCAGAGTGTGTGTGTGTGTGTGTGTGTGTGTGTGTGTGTGTGTGTGTGTGTGTGTGTGTGTGTGTGTGTGTGTGTGTGTCTTTTCACAGGAGCACCTGAGTTTGTATAATTTGTTAATGTTCACCAATATTATGCTACTGTGAAAGTTTATAACAAAATGTATAAATGAATAAATAAATGATTTTTATTTATATATATACAACAATGGTCTAATATTTACTACACTGAAGCTGTAGCATATTTCTATGATATATTTCTTTTTTTAATATATCAAAGAATTTTTATAAAGTAATGCTGTTGTTAGATTTACACAACTAGATCATGGACTACCAACATAATATTTTTCATTACGAGCAATATAAATCAATTAAACCATCTTACTATTCAAAGGCTAAAGTACTGTAAGTAATGCAACTACACCACTCAAGAGCTATTGCTATTCCTCTTTGGTTCTTAGGTTTTCTCCTCTCCCTTTTTGAAATCTTGCCTAGATATTTCAGCTGATCTAACTCACATATGCATGTAGTACAATGGATATAAAAGTATGCATTGAAAAAAGTAAACCAGTTGGTTGAACTCTCTGTGAACTTTTAAAAACTAGTAATACATTTTATTTCTTTATGCTGAGTTAAGCATGAATTTTCTGAGTTAAGCTTTATTTACTAACAATCAGGTACACGCCTTCTCATCATCCAACATTCTTGCTGTTGGCATGTTCTGCCATGTTCCCGCAAAACACTGCAGGTCAGCAGATAGCTCCTGTTAGCTATCTTTGGCTTAGTCAGCTATAGATCGAGAGCTCTGATCTGTATACAGCATATGATCTTAATCTACTATACGGGCGAAAAAGCAGCAATTTTGAAAAAGGTTTATTATCTTGAGAATGGTAATGTATTTATTTTACCACTCATTTCTATTAATGTATGCCCTATAGATGTATATGTAGGGCACTGCTGGAACATTCCATATTATTTATTTAGGTCTGATGCATTTTGTATTAAAAGCATTTACAGTTTTCATGTAATTGTTAGTACATTATTAATACTTCTTACAGGCAACACAATTATATCTATGTTTTGAACCTTGGTTAGGATTAAGTAGTAAATTAAGTATGCATTAGTATACAGTTTATGAACTCATGTATTTGTCTTAATATTAGTCTAATTATTGTATAGTTAATTAAATGTCCAGGTGATCAGAAATGGCAATGAATCAAGTCACACAGCTGTCTCATGAGTGCTAGTAAATACCCATGTTACATCTTTAAGTAAATAAACATAATTCTTATTTAATAGTCACATCTGAATCTAATCTCATTTAAATAAAAAACATTTGACTGAGCACCTTTTATTTATTTGAATCAAAGAAATATTTTCTTTTTTTAAATTTTATGTCATACATTAGCTGAGGGCGCTATAGTTGGATTTTATATATTGTAAATAAAGTCATAATATTAGAATCGCTAACCTGCCTCCTAACTCTGACCATAATCTTTCTGATCTTTTATATGAACTGCGTTTGCAAGCCTGAGACCATATAGTAGGATAGTGATTATAGTATTTATACATAGTTAAGTAGTGTTCTACTGCTCCATCTTTTATCTAACTTAATAAGGATAATTAAAACTGATCATCAAAATTTAATGATGTGCAAAACTTCAGAAAATGAGGGGAAATTAATTACTTAAATACAGCACATTTGTGCAGAGTTTTACACATAACTGCTTTACAATATAATTGTTCGTTCTAATTTAGCTTTGACTTTTAAAGCATACTTTCCAATGACCTCTCACTTTCAGCTACGCCATTATCTCTTTGCTGAAACAGTATTCTGCTTCATTATTAAGTCTCTTTCAAAAATATTAAAGGATCAGTACTACAAAAAAACAACCTCTCAAAACATGAGTGCCACACTGATTGAAGCGGTTATAAAAACAAGGTGAAAAGGCCACCCTTTACCAAAGACCCATAATGATACAGTGGACATGTGGTGCTGCAGCACAACAAAACATTACAGAAATGGTCATTAGGACTTAGTAAACACCTAGTCGACCTGGATCCAGTGCCTGTACTAAAGATAGTGTTGCACAGTGTCTTCCTAAGACATTCACTCATCCTTTAAAAAGCAGTTGGGCTGACCACTATTACTCATTATTTGACCTGACTATCTGCCCATTCGTCCTGTCATCTCTCTCTCCTCACATGGATCAACAAACACAAATCATTTAAGCTGATAAATGACTAACACACAAGGATACTTTTTGTTGCATGTGGACATTAAAGCTACATGATGTAGGTGCCAACTATAGACATTATATTTGGCTCATCCTTCCAGATCCCTTTCTTCAAATAGCAGCATAACATTTCTTAACAGCCTAAACATATTATTAGGACTAAAGCTTGTTTTCTTTCTTGTTCCTCAACAAACCTTTTACTGGTGATTTTTAAGTAAGCATCTTATTAACACTTGTATTAGCCCACAGAAATCCTTTGAAGCCTTTAGGGCAGTGGTAGATCAGTGGTTAAGACATTGGATTACTGACCAGAAGGTCATCAGTTCAAATCCCACCATAACAAAGCTGCCACTGTTGGGCCCCTAAGCAAGGCCCTTAATCCTCACTTGCTCACTTGTATAAATATGATAAATGTAAGTCACTCTAAATAAGGGTGTCTGCCAAATGCCATAAATGTAATCTGAAAATATCAGAACTGCTGACCACATTGCTTCTTATTTTAGAGACAAAACTATGTTTAGCGTATATATACTTAGTAAAGCATTGATCTGGTCAGATATTTTAACACTTTTTTCAACAATTGGTGGTTACAAAAATAAATCAAGAAAAAAACAGAAAGAGGTGTCAAGATCCAAAGTACATGGTTAGGTGTAAAGGAGGACAATACAGAATAAATTGTGATATGTAACCTTACACTATTTCAGTCCAACAGATTAATAAATGACTCCCAAATTTGAATGTTTCCTCTTTTGGAGCTTATCTAGCAAATTTGTTCTAGATGTATTACATTCCTCAATGTTCTGGTCTCAAAAGTGGGGATTTTTATTTGTTTGTTTCTGATTTCCAGCTTTGTATAATCTAGTTTTGTTAAAACATTTTTCCAGCAAATGATATACTCAGGGGAAATGGCTACTGATTTATGTCTGTTCATTACTATGTCTGGGTTCTTCACTGATCTCCTTTTTAAAAGCTGTTGAAAAGTTATTAAATTAAAGGGTCCAAATAATGCAATAATTTCAACCTGTGGCATGTATGAAAATTATGGTGTACCAGTATGGCATACTGTCTCAATGTCTGTTGAACACTTCACATATAATGTTTAAAGGTCTAAAGGATACATAGGCCTACTAAAGGTACAAACAAGTAAAGAGTGTAATAGCACAACACTGTGACTCTTGTATATAGTTGTTTTTTTTGTTTTGTTTTGTTTAACACTACATTTTGAGTAAAGAGAGTTTTGTAGCACCTTAATATAAGGTCCACACATAGGTAATATATTAATACTTAACTCATTCTAACCATAATAGTAAATTAGTACATGCAGTAATCCTTAAGAATAGGAAACAATAGGGTGGATACATTAACAGCCAGCTGAGTCATATCTTGTTAATGACTTAGTAGTGATAAAGTAGTTAAAAAAAGGTATTTTTTTGGTACAAAATGTAAGTTAAATTTTAACCAATTTAACTAACTTTGGTCAGTTTGCATTTCATAAAGCAAATTCACCACCACTTGTTTATCACATTCCATTGAGATCACATGACCCAAATCAAACCACTTTATTAGTGTGACATTATAAAAATGGTTCGATAGGAAGGAGTGTGGAGGTTATTTAATGGTAATGTGTAGAATGGTAATGTATTTATTTTACCACTCATTTTTTATTAATGTATGCCTAATAGATGTATATGTATTGCACTGCTGGAACATTCCTTGTTTTTTATTTATATCCGATACATTTTGCTTTAAAGGTATTTACAGTGTTCATGTAATTGTTAGTACATTATTAATACTTCTTACAGGCAACACATTTATATCTATACCTTGAACCTTGGTTAGTATTAAGTAATAAATTAAGCATTCATTAATATATAGTTTATGAACTCATGTATATATGTCTTAATATTAATTATTGTAAAATTAATTAAATGGCCAGGTGATCAGAAATGGCAATGAATCAATTCAAACAGCTGTCTCATGAGTATTCGTAAATTCCCTTGTTACATCTTTAAGTAAATAAACATAATTCTCATTTAATCTAATTTAAATTAAAAAAATATTTCAAATGACTGAGCACACTATTAACATGTGACTTTAGATAACTCTATTATAAACTGTATGTTTTGTATTTTTAAAATTATCATTATTAATACTGCATCATAATATTACTTTGAAGAATGAATTAAAAAGATGTTAATAATGATATTAACTAATACAATGCTATTCATGTATGGCTCAATTGGCTTTCCAATCAACATTTATTGATGTGTTAAGTATTAGTTCATGTACTGTACATGTATTCATCAGTTATTTGTGGACCTCGTAGTTAAAGGGTTACTCTGAGTTCTCAAGAAATGTCATGACTGTACTCTATTTTTAAAAAATGCTATAAATGTACAATAAATTAGGGTTGCCAATAATGTAATGTATATACAATTGTAAAGTACTATAATATTGTATGTAGTGTAAAATAACCACCAGTTAATTAAAGCAATGAATTAATTTAATAAATAATCCCACACTTGAATCAGTGAAGGCTATGGTGGCTCTCTTTTTATGGTTTTGTTTTACACGGCAGAATACTGTGCATTCAAATCCCAATATTGTGCACCTGCAATGGCTGAGTTCTTGAGAAAGATTTTCATCTCAGTTGAAATACTGCAACAATTTATAAATCTTTTTTTAAAGCATCAGACAAATGAGCAAAAGTACTGGATTATGTACTATTTTATATTATGTGTGATATTACAGTATCTTGCTGTACATCCAACTGTACTCCCAACTGTACTGCCAGCAAATTACTGTAAAATGTGCAGACAAATGTATGGGGAGAAAAAAAAAAGAAAAGTTTGTAAATAGAAACCTGGTTGGGAGTTTTATTGTGAACACAATAATAAACTGAATAAATCAGATGCTCCTTGTTATTCTCAACTAATAGCTACATGCTGAAGCTGTTTGCCATCTTAGACTATGTGATGGCTCAGTTTTTCAGGATTAATTCACCCTTTGGGGCAGAAACAAATGCACAGCAACATAAACAGTGATTAGGCTACTGTAATTTGTGGTGCAAAACAATGTGAATCCTGTGTGGTGAGTCATTCACTGCTGGACAGCTGGAATCCACAGTCAAACCCCTCACCCGGGCCTGAGCACGACAGGATACAATACACTGCCCTGAAGTAGCTTTGAGTTCTTACTGGGTAAATCAGGAATGTTTTAGAGTTTAAAACTATTATTAAACAATTATTTGGGCTTGTGAGCTTCACGTGAGGACACAGCAGTCATCAGAGGCCTTTAAATGAGTTCTGTTAGTTTTGAACCAAGCAACTTTAGCAAATCTGTGTTATTGACCAATCCAGTTTCAGCAGTATTTCTACATTTTTAACATGAGATAAAAGTCTCCTTCATCTCAGTGAAGTGATTCACAACACATTTTGAGTGACTGTAGAAAGAGGCTTAGTGGTAACTAAATTATGCTACATTCCAGGACGTAGATTAAAAATTAACATTACCTGCCCTCCCCTTAACGACCGTACTCCTTTTCTCATCTTTAATCTCACACCCTGACCCTGATCTTTTTTCCTCTCCACCTCTGTCATCCCTCCTCTGGACCTAAAGCACAGCCTCCATATAAATACAGGTGACACGTAACAGACTGCTGTTTATTGTGTATTGTCACAGGAAATCCAGGACTTTGCTTTATCAGAGTTGTTCTTCATTTTAAAAGTGGTCATTTGGTGGAATTTAAAACCTTAAAGAGGGTAAGTCTTTAAAGCAATGTTAGGCATATCAAATGCATTGTTTTAATAATGTTCTTAAATGATTTTATATGGTTATAATTTATGTTATGAGTTAAAAGCTTTAATTCCGAGCGAGGGTCAGTTGTGTGGAAATGGAATAATGTGAATAATGAGGCAACATTCAACAGTCCT
>JAOVVH010000054.1:28461217-28471381 GCA_028566435.1 Scorpiodoras heckelii
TATATATATAATGAAACACATTTTCACAGTAAGAACTGTTTCTTTGAGGATGTTATACGTTTATTAGAGGAAGTCAAAATAATAGGTTAACTAATTGCTGTTTTTCATAGTTGAAACTTTGTCTTTCAATTAGTGTAATACTAAAGCTTTAACAGTAATAGTCATAACAGTCGGGCTTATGCTTGTGATTTGTCTGATTATGCACAGATACCAGATATCCTGAGAGTGGGAGCAAAAAGATATTTTGGTCAGACTGCACTTGGAGGCCCTTTCCACGTCACTCTGTGTGTCTAATTTACTTTTTAATGTCAATTATGCTGTCACACGTACTCATAAAACCCACAATATTGTGGGCCACATACTGAGTCATATGAATAATTATTATTCAAACATCTCTTCCTTCGTGTGTAGGATCGCCTATGCAGTACTGGTGGTGTTATTGTGTGTGCTGAGACTCACTGAGACCCCAGGCGAGACTACACTGATGGCTATATGTCTGGTATTGGGCTGGTGTAACGTCTTGTACTTTGCGAGAGGTTTTGAAATGCTCGGGCCTTATGTCATCGTGATCCAGAAGGTGATCAGAGCAGTTTCCTCTCAAAGTCTCCCATCCTCATTTCCATTTATAAACAAAGCACAGATTTATAAACTACTCTAAAACTTAAGCACTCTATTCTAATTTTGTATCAATGTATAACCCTCCAATTATATAATGTTCAGTGAAAAAAAAACATTTTTACAACATTTTACTCAAAGTAAGAACAAGTTAAAGATTATCTTAAATGGTATAGCATGTATTGTACAGACAGAGCTCATCCACCTCTGATTTATGTAAACAGCAAACAGTAAAAAGCAGACAGTGGATACAGGATCATGTCTTTCAAAATTGACTACATAACTTATCCACATGCACTGGCAATTGAATGACCACTGTCAAATATCTTGCAACCAACTACAGATGTTGTTAGAATCCTGATGCCTATTTTTTTCCATTTTGTAGATTTTATTTGGAGACGTAACCAAGTGCATGTGGTTGATTGCCATTGCCCTCTTAGGATTCTCCACGGGTAAATTAAACTCTAGAATACACAATCAGAATGAATTTGGCAACTTGGCATCCATGACATTTTCAAAAACAAAATCTTATCCTGCCATTTCCCTATCTGCACTCTAGCTCAGTGGACTGTATACATGACTCAGGAACATCTGTCCATACCATCGATGCGCTCCTACCCAGTCACACTTTTCAGCATGTTTGAGCTGACTGTGGGTCTGATTGATATGCCTGTGGACCAGACCGTTCCCACTCACCCCATTGTGTTTGTGGTCTTCTGCTGCTTCAGTGTGGTGTCCCATCTCCTCCTCCTCAGCCTCCTCACAGCCATGATGAGCGACACACAGTTTAGGGTTGCACAGGAGCAAGATGAGCTCTGGAGGACCCAGGTGTGTATAAAAACAAACTAGAAATGGCAAACCTAAACAGACTGGATGTAGTTTGCTGTATCATGTTGGATGATTGTTTAGAGTTTATTGTGGGTCCTGTGTAGGTGGTTGCCACCACTCTGATGCTGGAACATCGGCTACCACGGTGTTTTTGGCCAAGGCTGGGCATGTGTGGTCTGAACTATGGCCTGGGAAATCACTGGTACCTCCGGTAAGGAACATAAGTATAATCAATATTATGAAATATCAAGATATTATGATATTTAATCATAATCATACTATTGTTCTGCCTGTGTCCATGTGAGCTTCTTCAGAGTTCTACAGTTTCCTTCCACCTTCAAAAAATTTGCGTGCAGGTGGATTGGCTGCAATAAATTGCCCTTAGATAAGAATGAGTGGGTGAATGTCTGTGTACCTGGTGCCCACTCAGTGTGTATTCCCACCTCAGACCCAGTGCTCCCAAGACAGTTTCAGGATCCATCACAACCCTGACTGTGATGTCAGTTACAGAAAACAAAGATGAAGTGTCAATAATATTGACACTTATCTCATTTAACACTGTATTTATTCCAGAGTGGAGGACCGCAATGACAACTTTGCACAGAAGATGAGACGCTATGTGAATTTGTTCGCAAAAAATGAGGACTCAGACAAGAAAGAGGGAAGTGAGAAAAATGCCATGGCCACTGGCCCAGCAGACACGAAAAGCATGCAGAATGACAGCTCAGATGCTACCAGGAAGTCATTGCTTTCCTGGCAGATTATACGCAACAGCTTTCTCGGTTTAGAGAACGTAGGGCATTTGGACGCTCAAGAGATGAAACCTGTGTAAGAGATGAAGTAATCTAATTCTGTATAACATAATTGTTTCTTTATTTTATTGAATGAATACTATTTTATGTTGGAAAATCACATCACAGAAACCATGTGGGCTAGAAAGGATTAATTATAAAGTGAAAATAAAAAGTAGAATTTTAAATTGAACCATTTTATAGACAATGACATCTCACTGTGTATTTTAAAGGCAGCTACATAGGTATATATTTAGTTTTATAATACATTCTGCACATTTCTTAGTGAAAAGAAGATTTTATAGACAAGAGTGCAAAGTAATTTTGGAGCAGTGCAGTTAAAAGCATTACAATTTACAAGTAAAACAAGCACAGAGTCACTTTCAATGAATACACTTAGCATGCTTTTTTCTTAATCATGAAAAATACATATCATGTCTACTTGATTGTGTGTCACAGAACAGGATTGTTTCATGTACTGATTATGTATTTGTTACCATGTATGAGCTGAATGTGTAAAAGGTAAGTAACAGACTAAAATGATGATATTAAAGGCAAATGTAGCAGATATATGTGATGGTTATGGTTGATCATTCTTCACTTTTAACCTTTCTGGCAGATGTAATGTGAGAACACCACACAGGGGTTTGAATGCCAGTTACTCATGTTTGCTGACCGTGTTCTTAGCAGTGCACAGGAGCCTGGAGAGTCTGGCTCTGGCTGGCCCTTGGCCCAGTAGCTGCCAATAAAAAACAACTTGTTTAGTTACACAAACACATACACACTATAATAGCAATACTGGTACCTGTGCTTCTTCATGCAAATATGCAAGGTGCAGGTCAAGCACTTCAGTTATATTTAATATCAAACATCAGAATAGAAGGAAAAAGTAATCTCAATAACTTTGACCCTGGCATGATTATTGATGCTGGTTTGAGTAAGTCTTTGGGACTTTCACACACAGCATTTACAAGATCAAGACCAGTTCTGGAAAGTTGGGTCCATAGTTTCATGCTCTTGATGCCAAATTCTGACCCTACCATCCGTGAGCCTATTAGTTCTTGGCTGACAGAAGTGAATCCCAGTGTGGTCTTCTGCTGTTGTTAGAGCCCATCCACCACAAGGTTCAACATGTTGTGCATTCTAAGACGCTTTTCTGCTCACCACACTTGTGATAGTTGTTAGCTTTAGACTTTCTGTCAGCTACAATTCTGTTTCAAACCAGTCTAGCCATTTTCAGTTGACCACTCTCATCAACGTGCTACTTGCACCTGCAGAAATGCTCTCTGGATGATATTTCTTTACCATTCTGAGTAAACTCTAATGAGTGTTGTGCATGAAAATCCCAGGAGGTTAGCAGTTATAGACAGTAGGTGATTATCCATCCCCTAGTAGCAGATTGAGTGCAGGTGCAGAGGTGTTGAATAGTTGAAATTGTCTAGACTGTCTGATTCATGGATCCTTTATATGGCTGAGATTAGTGCAAGTTTAGAATCTATGACCCCACCCATGGCATAGAAACATAATTAGCCTAACTGTGCTATGTACAGATAAAATCCATGGTACTGTCCGTGATGCCGAAGGATTTGTAATTGTTCCTTGTTCTCGCAGAACCACCCTTCTGTCAGTTTCATCTTGGATCTATAATATTCTCAAGTTGCAACTTGTTGTCAAAAAAGAGCAAGAGGAGCATAGACACATACTGCTGCCTTTAG
The DNA here is from genome assembly GCA_028566435.1 of Scorpiodoras heckelii. Lineage (NCBI taxonomy): Eukaryota > Metazoa > Chordata > Actinopteri > Siluriformes > Doradidae > Scorpiodoras > Scorpiodoras heckelii. The sequence continues at coordinate 28,465,167 of JAOVVH010000054.1, forward strand.
TATTCCTATAATATTCCTTTAAACATTGATACCCCATAGCAGTCTTGTATGGCCTCATAGAATCCTACTGTAGTGGCTGTGAATGGCTGCAGTTCTTAAAGCGGCATCTGCTAAGAGACATCTGCTATAGTATAAAGTATAAAAACTGGAAACTATATCTGCTGCCATTGACAATTCTTTAGTAATTTTTAGCTACATTTTGCTACTGACTGACTGGCTGAGGAGTTATACTGCCTCGGGAGTTATGACTAGCTATCGGAGGCTCTCATATCTGTTCTTTATGTATTTATGTGCATGAATGAGGACGATCCACCATGTTTGGATGACAGTGACAATCATCTTGATGTAAGTAATTTCAAAATAAAAAAGCTTACAAATAATATCAGCATCCTTCTGTTTGTTGTTAACTCACTAGTGGTTAGTGTGTGTCAGCATTGCTAGATGGGAAATGTTAAAATTATTGTATATTGAGGAAAATTATCATATGTGAGTCATAACCAAGAGAACAATTTCAGAAAACATGTATTTGTAATGATCCCACACAAGCGACTGGAGTCAATTGCAGTTTTATTCTGGCACACAGGTGGCGACAAAAAACACAACAAAAAGAACTACTCAGAGTGTGGAGGCAAATAAACAGGATCAGGGACAAAAACACAAACACAATATATCAAATGTGTTATGTGCTGCCCAGGGAGTTGGACCCAAGTGCAGGACGGCACGAGAGTGACCGGGGTACACACGAGTTGATTAAAGCCCCTTTAAAAGAAAACCCCAAATAAAAATATTAATTAATATGAAATATGAAAATCATGATAATACAATCGACAGACGCGGGGCGCTAACTCGCGTCCTCGTGAAGTGCAGCCTCAAAGCACTCCCGCTACGCTATCTCGGCTGGCAGTAAGCGATAAAAAGCCGAGTCGCGCCGAGCAAATGCCGACGCACCCGGGAAATCCCGGAAGAGCCAGCGTGCTGTTCGGCTGACATGACTGATCACATGTGGAGTGATGTGCAAGGGGTAAAGGGCAAACAACCAGGAAGTAAACAAAACAGTGAACATAAGCAGGGGGCTTAAATGAAGAAAGAAAGAAATGAAACAGAACATAAAAACAAATAAAAACTAATGATTGCCCTTCATAATGACCACTCGCTGGGGGTGTGATGATGTTTATACTTATATCTTCAGGGCGCCTCTGTCTGCCTGTACCTCCGTCACCTAGCGGTGTGACGGGGAGCCCTGGTCGGGCCAAGGCTTAAATAGCAGGCAGACCAGGTGCTCGTTGTCACTCCTGATAGGCCCCCTGATTGCCCCTGGGCATGATGACACCTGGTGACACCTAGGGGCAAGCGACTGAATAGCCCGGTTCCCTCTGGAGGAAGCAGAGGGAGACCAACCGCCTCCTGACGTCACCAGCAGGTACCAATAAGGTGACGCTCAGGGGTGAACAGCTGACTAGGTTGACTCCCATTGGTGGTCACAGAGGGAGTCAACCGCCCCCTAAAAAAATGCTCAGAAGATAGGCAGAAAGATGGGACAAACTAAATGGGGCACTCCACACTCTGGCGAGGCAAATCTAGAAAAAACATAAAAGCCAAAATGAGCACAATCCAAAAAACACAAAAGATCCAAAAGAAACGTAGCAGCAATACAAAGTCCAAAAAACACTCAAACAAGGCAAGAGCAAGAAATAACGTTTTTAATAGGCAGATGCAAAGTGACAAAGAGTATAATCTTTATTGTTGATCCGCACTGGGGAGAGTTTTCTCTGTCCTTTTATTTCTCCAAGCATAGACTCTTGGCTGATTACTCTCATCACCTCCAGGTGAGAGTGATCACTGAGGCATTTTGGGAAGCATAGTTTCTGTGTGTAGTTCTCCTCTAGGGCATTTTTGGCGCCCTCCTATGGTTGAAGTCGTGACAGAGCTCTAACTCCGGGAGCCCTTTCCCTCTTGTTGGGACGCCCTGGCTTCTGAGGGGCAGGCTTACTGAGATACCTGGCATGGAAGTCCTGTGAAGGAGGGGATCCAGGATGTCCTTGGCTGCCACCCAACTGTTTTCCTCCAGTCCATACCCCTCCCAGGCCACCAGATATTCAACTCCTCCGTGGCGTTTCCTGGAATCAAGGATATCATTAACTGTATAAGTAATTTCCTCTGACCTGGTTGTCATCTCTGGCTCTTGATGTTGACCCTCACAATTGTTCAGGGGCCCCTGTTGGTCAGGCTTGAGCTGGCTGACATGAAATGTTGGGTGTACTCTGCTGTGGCAGGGAAGCTGGACCCTGTAGGACACATCATAAATTCTACTGACTATGACCAATATATCTGGCACCAAGTTTTTTGGATTGCATGGGATTACTTATCGCTCTTGTGGCTATCCAAACTCTGTCTCCCGGCTTGTAGTGAGGGGTCTTCCCTCACCGCTTATCAGCAGCCTTTTTCATCTGGGCAACAGAATGGGAGATCTTTTGATTTGTTAGGGTCCATTCTTTCTCGCTTCACTGAAACCATGCATCAATGGTGGGGTTATCTGTGGGCATGGTGTTCCATGGGTATAAGGGAGATTGGTAGCCCAAGACCACTTTGAATGGCATCAGACCCGTAGCAGAGTGTCTCAGGGAGTTCTGGGCATATTCGGCCCAGGGGAGGTATCTGGACCAATCTTGTGGCCTATGCTGGCAAAAGAGCCAAAAGAACTTTACCAGTTCTTGGTTTACTTGCTCAGCTTGGCCGTTAGCGTGGGGATGGTACCCGGAAGTGAGGCTGACTGTGATACCCAGCATATCCATGAATTTTCCCTAGACCCGGGAGGTGAATTGGGCACCACTAACAATATCCTCTGGGATCCCAAAGTACCAGAACACAGTCTGGAACAGGGCTTCGGCCGTCTCCATGGCCATTGGTAACCCTGTAAGAGGGATAAATTGTACAGATTTAGAAAAAAGGTCAACTATCACCAATATGACCACGTAGCCTTGTGATGGAGGCAAGTCTGTGATAAAATCTACGGCTATATGAGACCATGGTCTTTCCAGGACGGTCAGGGGCTGCAGCTTGTCGGCAGGCAATGTACGGGGCACCTTGGCTTGGGCACAGACAGCACAAGATGATACGAATTTTTGTATATGCTGACTCATATTTGGCCACCAGTACTTGCTTTGCAGAAGCTTTACAGTACAACGAGTGCCAGGGTGGCCTACCCCAGGCATGATGTGGGCCCAAGTGATCAGAGAGCCCCGGAGGGACGCAGGCACAAACAGAAGGCCCTGGAGGCACTGGATGTTTCCCCTGTTTCCTCCCCACAGTAAAAGCAGAGGTGGAGCAGTGCTCGCCGCTTCTTCTCTTGAGGCGATAGACACAGGGAACCCAGGACCACGGGCTCAGGCACCTCCAACCCGGATGTAGCAGGAACACTGGTGGGTCTGGTCAGCAATACAAAGTCCAAAAAACACTACAGCAAGGCAAGAGCAAGAAATAACATTTTTATGTGTTTTATGGACTCTTGGCTGACTAATCTCATCGCCTCCAGGTGAGAGTGATCACTGAGGCATTCTGTGAAGCATAGTTTCTGTGCGTAGGTCTCCTCCAGGGCTCTTTTGGCGCCCTCCCATGGTCAAAGTCTTAACAGCATTTCACTAAAACATATTTTGTTCTGAAAAATGTGTCATTTCAGAAAACTTGCACTGACTTTTGACCAATATAGCCACATTAAAAATATATGGCATAAAATTATAAAACTACAGCACTTTTACACTTTTAAATGAGATCTGTAAATGTGAGTTGTTGATTTATTACAGTAAGTATGCCTTTTGTAATCCCAAAACCATCAAAGTCAATCATGGCATGATATTATGTGTTGCAATAATATACACTGATCAGTCATAACATTAAAACCACTGACAGGTGATTGCTGCAATAACACCATGTAAAATTCACCACTGCATGTCCCAAGCTGGCCTTAGTCAATAGTTGTTTGTACAAAGCCCTCCAGTTCAGTGCGCTCACCATGGGGAGTCCACCTGTCCAGTTTCAGTTTACTTTCATACTAATTACATTAGAAGAGGTAAAAGGCCTACATTTATATGTTACATTTAATAAATTCTATATTGAGTAGTGGACTGTGGGTTTGAGCATCTTTTAATTTTGTGCTGAGCCATAAGTTGGGAAAGAGGTCCTTTTCCACCCAATTTAACAGGTCCAACTGACCAATATTTTAGTCTTTGTCCTCTTTAGTGAGGGCATCCTTAACTGTCTCCAAAAGCTTTGTCACCATTCTGATGGACCTCAAACCCAGTCTCTGTGCCATTGCTCCCTTTTTGTCCATGCTGTCCCCAAGAATCTCCAACAGCTGTCTTACAGTTCTTAATCCTCACACTTCCAGGGTTTCTGACATGTTCTGAGGTCCTGGGCAGGCTAGCCATGCCCCATGGATGACTGTTTCTTGTAGTAGCCAGTAGATTGAAGCTGGAGGCCTGCTTGTCAATTTACCACAGTGATAAAGCTATTAGATTGTCAGGAACTAGTGGTCTTGCCATAAAAGACATTCTAGGGAGAATCTAGTCTCTAGAATCTAGTTTCCTGATCTATACTGAACGTTTTCTAAAACTGGAGGGTCCTGGTTTTTCTTTACTATATCTTGTTTACAGAAGAATATTTCTCCTAAATATTTATAACCTCCCCTTTTGCACATTACTGCCCAGTTAAATGTGTAATTCCCTCTGCCACTCTACTGCCCTACTAGTCTGAAAGATAAAACTGAGTAATACCATCTGCAATTTGTATTCCTTTAAGCTTCCTCCTAATGTAGCTAAGAGCTGGTTCTATAGCAATGGTGAATAATGTTATGGACAGAGCATAGCCCTGCCTTGTTCCTCTACTTATTTTAAAAGTGGCACTTAATCCATCGGTGACTTTGAATATACTCTCTGTGTTATTACAAAGAGCCTTTAACATGTAAATGAAGGCCTGAAAGAAACCAAAAGCCTCAGATTCTTGATCCAATTAGATCAGTCCAAAACTGTACACACCAAAATCAGACAGATCAAGAATATCTCTAATTAGAGATGTTATCAAAAATGGACCATTTTGGACCATCAGGCACACAGTAAGCATGATATTGTGTGTGTGTGTGTGTGTGTGTGTGTGTGTGTGTGTGTGTGTGTTTTGCCCAATCACCCTCTTCAGCCTGTTGTCAACACTTTGGAGAGAACCTTGTAATCAGAGTACAAGCTCAATGGCCTTGAGGTTTTTTTTCCTCAGTGATGTCTCCCTTCTGGGGTAGTAGTGTGAGGACTGCTTGACTCTAGTGAACCCAGTGGTAATTGTTCACTGCTCAGACTTTGTGTACCTCCATTGCATCCACCCCGTACTATCCAAGAAAGATTTCTAAAAATCAACAGGAATGCCATCGATGCCTGGTGCCTTCCCATTCTCCATCTCTCAGAGTACTGACCATAATTCCTGCATAGTTATCAACTGTTCCATCTCTTCATGTGTCTCAAATAACAACTATGGCAGTTGAACCGAGAGAACCGTTATGCCACTGCATAGCCCTCTCTGTGTTCACTCCTGCATAGCTTCAAGAAAAAGCCCACACATCTCTTTCTGAGTGCTAGCAATGAATGAATTTGCTCTGTCCATTCTTTCTGTCCAGGTTTAATAAGAACTTTTAAGAGATGTAGACTTCAAAGATGTTCTGAAACCATGATCTGATCAATGCTCCTTGTGCTCTTAAACCAGCAGGTCCAATAGAGCAGGTTTTTTTTAGATTGTCTGAAATTGGTTGTGGTCCCCTGAGAAATCCATTAAAATATAACATTCTGTTATTTCATTCTCTAGATTTATACTGTTTTAATAATACTCTTTGTGACATTGATTGTGTACTGTTTTACGGAATTGTTGGATTTGTGTTTAATCCCACCATTGTTGTAAAGATGCTAGCTGGGTTTTATTTGACCTCCACTGCTCCCAAAGATAACTTAAACAAGTATCAATGTAAGCATCATTAATCTTCTTCTTCTTCTTCTTCTTCTTTCGGCAATTCCCGTTTAGGGGTCGCCACAGCGGATCAAACTGCTCCATCTAGCCCTGTCCTGAGTGTCCTCCACTGACACACCACCCACTCTCATATCCTCTACTGCATCCATAAACCTCCTCTTAGGTCTACCTCTCCTCCTCTTGCCTGGAAGCTCCATCCTCAAGACCCTCCTACC
>JAOVVH010000054.1:28480165-28493195 GCA_028566435.1 Scorpiodoras heckelii
ACCATGCCGCCAACTTTTAATCACTTTTTCCTATAATATAACAGATGAGCCTGCAATTTGGACACTCACTATCTGGCTTCTTTGGATCTCTGTATAGTTGCCTCAGATTGCTTTGACATATCACAAATCTAATTGCTAACAGACCTCATATAAGCTGATATGCTGGCAGCATGTTAGTGATTTATTCACTTCAAACTCAAGGTAGTTCCTGTAGTGTTTTATAAGCACTATATGGATAAAGGTTTGTAGACACTTGACCATCACACTCATATTGTATGTATTTTTCCCCAAAGTTGGAAGCAAACAATTGTATAGAATGTCTTTGTATGCTGTAATATTATAATTTTCCTTCACTGGAACTAAGAAGCCCAAACCTGTTGTAGCCCGATGATGCGCCTGTGCACAAAGCAAGCTTCATGAACACATGGTTCGCCAAGGTTGGTGTAGAAAAACTTGTGCGGCCTGCACAGAGCTCTAACCTCAACCCCACTGAACAGATTCGAGATCGTGACTGTGCACCACACCTTCTCAGCACCCAAACTCACTGATGCTCTTGTGGCCGAATGAACAAATCACACTTCAATGTTTAATGGAAAGCCGTTGATGGAATAATTTGGAAAATTTGCTAAATTCCGAAAACGATTGAATGAAGTTAAAACTATGTCTTTAGTTGAGAATAGGACAGAGAATGGAAATTTCCTAAGCTTCTGTGTCTATGTGCAGGGCATTGACCTGGTATCACGAGCAAATGTTGGTGCCAGCCTCGGAAGTGGTAATGAAAATAAAGTGAAAAACATATTTTTAAGAAAAGCGAACTGTTTCTGTTTGAGGATAATGGTGCTCAAATGATGATGTGCTCAATGATGAGACTTTGAACATGATGGTAACCAAACAGACTTATGTGATTTAAAAAAGTGAGGGGCGATTTGTTATCCCCCGCACGAACAAGTTTATAAAAATGAGAGAACTGTATTTTGCATTTGAATGCCCAGGTATATACATGCAGAGACATAACCTCTAATAAAGCTTGGAGCCTTTTCTATTTTGCTTAAACCTAGTGTGAGTGTTTTTATTTATAGAAAAGGTATTTGAGTTTTTCGTATATGGTGTCTTAGCCAGAACACTGTCTCAGTGGAATGTATTATAACAGCAAAAGGCAAATGGAAAGGGATGTTCAAAATAAATGTGCTGTATGGGTGTAATGGTCAGGTCCACAAACATTTGGCCATACCTTGTATTTTATAGTTTAGTAAGCTCCGAATTCTGATGTGTTTAGTGCATATCACACACTTGACTGTTTTTAATGAAGTAAAAAAAACACCAGCACAACACCATTGTGTATCTGCCTTTTTTATGACCACAAAATTGATCTTTACAAGATTGACCTTTACAAAAATAATATTTTCTTTACATAGAGATGAGACACTCCTGGCACAGAGTCATGGAAATGTGGGACAATTTTCTACTGCACTACAAACCTGAAACTGTCCCCATTCAGTTTTTTTCATTTACATAATTTCTCTCTGTCCATCACTTATATTTACATTACAATGCCTTACTTTCATAGTTAAATGCAATTAAATCCAAAGGAGTTAATCAGAGACCAGTTACATACTTCAAACCACACTGATGTTCAACACTGTCAGCTCAGCTTTGTAAAAAAGGATTAATAGTGGTAAAACAATAGAAATGTCACCACACCACTGTTTACATTGCATTCCTTCCTCTATCACCCCAAAGTCCTTTACTGGACCCCTCTTCCTCTTATTCCAACTTTTTCTTTTAACCTCTCAGGCACCGTATACACTCTCATTGCTGTAGGTCATGTACAGGAACAGGTCATCCTCATGGTATTCCTGAAACACACATAAACACAACTCATTAGCCCATGAAAAAAAAGTTCATGACCGCTGTAAAATTCACAGGCCGAAACAGCTTTAGAAAAATGTCATGGTAAGTGTCATGGATTTTATATACACTGATTCTTTGAAAACTTCAATAAATCGGATGCTTTTGCATTGTTTAAGCATTTGTGAAAATCCCACAGGCTATACACACAAAAAAATCTTAATCTTCAAAGTAGCTGGACAATTTATGAGTAATTGAAGAGTCATTCACAAAGCATTTTGGTGCTAAAAACATGTCCGAAGCCTGCAAAAATATGCTGAGAAAAATTGCATTTGAACTGACTGACAATTCTCTCATGAAGTTTGCCACAAAGTGGTACAAAGTGCTTGCAAAGACTGGAAGCGTTTCTCAATGCAAAGTATGCCAAGTTTGGACTCGCGTACTTGGTAGTACAGACATGGTACTAGAGTATAAACTCCTGAGGACGGAAGGACGCCATGCAATTATTATGCAATTGTAACAGCAGCATACTTGACGTCACCTGCTAGCATGACTGCACATCTCTGAACACGTCGGAGCAAATTTTCACGGAGCCTCTTTCTTGATAAATTAATCACATAATAATGACATTCTAACATAAAATCTTAGAACTTCTTTTCATAACACAACAACAGCAGTATTCCGAAGTTTACTCCTCTGCCATCATGCTGAGCTTGGTGTGAAATGCATTCTGGGATATCTGACTGTCCCAAGTCCACACAAGTCACCTCCCGGTGCCTCCTTGATAATATTGGCGGAGCAAGAACCATAGTTGGGATGCGACTGATGATGTTTGTCATGTACACAAGAACACAAGTACGGACAAGAACACAGACTGAGAATCAGCTTAAGCCTTTGGAGGATGCTCCATTTATACTCAGTCTTCATGACCTCACCTTTTACCAGTTAAAGTGATAATTGTGAAACCTTCCAGTGTTACTTTTGTAACCTTTTTTTTGCGTGTGTTGCAGGCATCAATTTCTAAATTTGTGTATATTTAACAAATAGAATTAAGTTCCTCATTGAAAACACTGAAAATCTTTTTTTTTGTCCTTTTGTCTCTTAAATGAAGGTTCAAATAAATAAATCAATTACAGATTTCAGTTTTTATTGCATTTTAAGAAAGTGTCCCAACTTTTCTGGAAATGGGGTAAGTAAATGTAATATGTGAAAAAAGCATATGAGACTATTTATTTAAGAATCCTATAAATAAATTTGTTAAAGCTTTTCTTGTAATCACTGAAAATTCCAGCTTCTTTATCACATTGCCAGGTTAACATAAATGTAGCACATATTACATGCATTTGTGAACTGCGTGTGCGTGTGTGTGTGTGTATAAAATACCTCATATACAACAGAAAGCGGGCAGCTGGAAGGAGGAAGGGAATTTTTAACAAAAAAGAAGAGCGCTTCTTCTGGCCTCATGGATATTCGCTGTCTGATCAGGAAGCACAGCTGGCCAACTGAGGGAAAGACACAATCAGTCTGTTATTCACAGAAGAGTACATGAAGAGAAAGAGACTTCAGAAACATAAAAGACAAAAGTGCATGTCAGTTTTCTGCAGACTATTTTTAAAATCACACAAGAATTCAAACAAGAACCTAGTGTGCATACTGGTGCCCAATACAACCAACACATAGAGCGAAAGAAAGAGCGAGAATGAAATGAAATGTCACGAAATTTGGTGTGCATTCAAAGAATGTTGTAGTGATGTCGGGTGCGTATTTATAGTTGTTGGCTGCAAGTGTGTAAGAGCAGAAAAACAGTGTGTTTCTTTTCTTTCCTTTTTTTTTTTTGTCCCCACATATTTTTTGCTTTTATTCATGCCTGTGGAAGTAAAACAGACTGGAATAAATATCACCAATTCAGCAGCATTCTCTTCTGACTCATCATTGTGAAGGGAAAAGAACCGAAAATATGTTCATTACTCCAGAGTGCTGGAAAGTTAAGATCGCTCTGGACCTGGCGTTCTCTGAGAGACATGGAAATTACCCCCGAGCAGAAAGGGTATCGCTAGTAAAAATGAATGAAAATCACAAAAAATGTGCCAGAATTTCTGTTTTTCTCCCCAACAAAAAGGCAGATGAGCCGGTCAAACAGGAACCTGGACTGATTTGCACTTATGTTCCGAACTCTCTGATATTCACAGACACTTCCCTCCCCTCAATCTCATCCCTCAGACTTTGATAACAGTATACAAGTATATACACTCGCCATCCAGTTTTTAGGAACACCTGTACACCTACACATTCATGCCATTATCTAATCAGCCAATCGGGTGGCTGCAAAAAAAACATGCAGATACAGAGAGTCAAGAGATTCAGTTCATGTTTCCATTAAACATCAGAATCGAGAAAAAGCTCTATGATCTCTCTGCCTTCGATGGGGACATGGATGTTGGAACCAGACTGGCAAGTTTCAGTATTTCAGAAATTACTGATTGCTTGGGATTTTCACACAGCACAGTCTGTAGAGTTTACACAGAATGGTGTGACAAACAAAAAAACATTGAGTGAACAACAGTTCTGTGAGTGGAAACACCTTGTTGATAAGAGAGGTCAGAGGAAATTAGTTCGAGCTGACGGGAAGTCTATAAAAACTCAAATAATCACTCTTTAAAACCATGGTGAACAGAAAAGCATCTCAGAATGCACAGTGCATTGAACCTTGAGGTGGATGGGCTACAACAGTAGAAGACCACATCAGTTTCCACTCCTGTCAGCTTAGAATAGGAATGTAAGACTATCATGGGAACAGGCTCATTGAAACTGGACCGTTCAAGATTAGGAAAAAAAATCACATGGCCTTTGTCCTTTTTCAGCTGTTCAGTTTGGGTGATTCTGTGCCCATGATAGCCTCAGACTGTAGCTCTTGGCTGACAGAAGTGGGGTCTGATGTGTTCTTCCAACATCAAGGTTTGATGTGTTGTGCATTCTGAGATGCGTTTCTGCTCATCGCAGTTGCAAAGAGTGCTTGTTTGAGTTACTAAAAACTTCCTGTCAGCTCAAATCATTCTTCTCTGATCTCTCTCATCTCTCTCATTAACAAGGTGTATCAGCCTACAGACGCTCCACTCACAGGATGGTTATTTTTTTGTATTTAATACTATTCTGTAAGAACTCTAGAGACTATTGTGTGTGAAATTAGAAGATCAGCAGTTTCTGAAATACTCAAACTGGCCCATTTGGTACCTTACCTGAAGCTCGACCTGCATCTGTACGATTCTTTGCATCTGCCACATGATTGTCTGCTTAGATAACTGTATGCATGTGTAGGTGTACTGGTGTTCCTAATAAAGTGGACAGTGAGTGTATATGTCACTGAAAAAATTAGCAGAAAATGATCCAGTTTTTGGCCAAAAGTAAAAGATTTTGGATCCAAAAAGATTCAACAGGCCTAGAATGAAGCGTCAAGTCTAACATATCCAAATAATGTTAAAGGTGATGATAATTAGAAATTGTTTCAAAATGCTGTTTTGTGTGGGTTTTTTGACCGATGCTCTGCTGCGTAACATCAAGTAGCATCAACAGAGAAAATGCCAACCACTTATTGGATTAGCCAACCAAATTATTAAAAGTGTTATATCGAATTGTACTGTTATGGTCTTTTTTTTAACTGTTTACTGCACATTACTGCAGATTTTCTTCAAAATCTGCCATACAGCTGCATTTTCACAAAATGCAGGGTTCTCAGCTGCACTGCCAGTAATATGTTTATGCCCTGCCCTACGCTTCTTAAACCGGAAAAGGTTGAAATTCTTGTTTTCCTGTCCTTGCTTGGCTGATGATCTGGGCAATTAAAATGTTTATCGCTATATTTTAATACAGAAAATTATAATCTAAAATAGAAAATTTAATTTCCCAAAAGCATACATACAAAGAATGTTTGAAAAATGACCAAAATACAATAAATCAGACAGACATAATTAAAAAAAAACCTGTCTTATTAAAATGACAACAAAGTTAACCAAAAAAATGCTATACATTGCTATAAACCTTTTCTAATGATCAAATGAAAATTGATTTCTTTCTCTGTTTTCATTGCTTCTCTTTTGATGACCAAAAATGTTACTTTCACCCCTTTTATGTATCATTTTGCATGTTAATATTAATTTTATGATATGAGACATGATAAATGACAGAAAATGGTTTTATAATTTTTACATTTTAGACAATTACCTTTGTTACATACTCCCTTCAGTGAAAAGCAGTGAAAGACACACACTCACCTGTCAGGTCTGAAGGAACAAGGTATTTCTTTTTGTCGAGTTCAGGGACCCGTGATCTAGCAGCTCTCTCGACAATGATCTAATATAAGAAACGATGATGAATGGCAATGAAAAGCCTAAACAAAATTACACAGACTTTATCCTTAAGCTTTAACTCTTTTGACATGCCACACTAACCGGAATTTTATCAGGATGTTTGGTACGAACTCTCTCTCCCTCCAATCTCCTGGCATCGAACGGAACACAGCATTGGTACTGGCTACTCATCTGAGGACCAGAAACACACATACACACACACACACTACATTATTACTTGTGGTGAGCTTTAGATCAAATCACGAATCCTTACATCGTTTGAGTTAAAACTGAAATTTCTCCCCCTTATCTGTGCATATCTGTACAAGCAGAGGCTGATTATGAAATAGGTTATGTATGCTGTGAATGTCATGCTTTATGTGTCATGTGTTGTTCAGTTTTAAAAGGAACAAAACACGTGCAAACTTGCCACCTCCATTGATTCATCTGCTATCAGCCTTTATAAACTGTGCAGGTCTACACATGACTTCACCTCCTGATATTGATTCTGGGTTCATGCCAAACTAACTGCTGTTGTGTTTGTTAACAGACAGGACCTGATGCCCTCACCATAACAGGGCTGTTCCTGCACATCTGCAGATCACTTTTAATCCCAAGCCACAAACTTTACTGTCTTAATCTTAGGTAAATGTAACAAAGCAAATATTTAGAAGTAAAGTTTCTTAAATGCCCTCCAATGGACCGGTGTCTCCGCCAGTGTTCCTGCAGATCATCTATGAGCCTGACCAGTATGAAGCAGTTACTTAAGACGAAAAATGAAGTTTCTATATATTAAAAAAGGTATTAAAAAAGTAGTTTTGATGTGTGTACTCCTTGAGTTTAAAACTGCATCACTTCTCTGTGGTACACAGTCATACAATCTGTATACATGAAATCAGTTATTTTATAACTACACCTTGCAATTTCTCCTGAAGGCTGTCAGCCTTCACTTGCATCTGTCTCTGTATGTAAAATGTCAAACAGTCCTAATTATGACTTTTATCTAAGAACTATTTTTCATGTCTGAATTGAAAATACAACCTTTTTCCGGTAACTGCTTTTTTAATTTAGGTTTGATGCTGTATTTGCATAATATTTATATAATTGTACAGTACTGCAACCCTACAAGCTAAACTAATGGACAGTTTGAAAACTTATTCTGAGATCTCCAAGTTGTGTATTTAAGCAGAGATTTTTGTTTGTATGTTTGTTTGTTTTGCACAGACTCAGAATTTTTCGTATTGTATTGATCAGTTTTATTGGATCTACTACAAGACACTAGAAAAAACTAGTGAAAAAACTTTTCTGTACAAAAGTATACTGTAAATGTACAGACTTTAAAGTTTGGCGATACATTTTCATGTGTCTGCTCATGTGTCTGTCACCTGATGTTTGTTAATCTAGTCTACAGACTGTCCTGAAATGTAACAGCACACGATCCACGGCAACGGAATGAAATTTGCCTCGTTATTTTAGAAATAATTATATCAAACGATCTTTATATTTTTCTCTGCAGCACATACAGATTAACTAGACGGAGTAAAATTACACATAACTCACCGTTTTATCCTCAGCAGAGGGGATTCAGCTAAACCCTTCCGTTACGGCGTCAACAATGTCAGGATCCTGAAATATCGGACTCTTTCGAGATCTTTTCGAGATCGGCCTGGTTTTTTGTTTTGTGTTTTTAAATGTCGACGATCTTCTTCCACTACTATAAACAACAACAAATCCTGTACCGCCTCCTTGTGAGCGCTTCAGCCCATAAGAAACGTACAGAAAGACTGAAAACAGTTCTGTCCACTGAGAGCAGGAATGTGGGCGGGTTTTTTTGTTTACTATGCTTTCATTGGACAACACGCGGCGTCGTTCAACCTTTGTCTGGGCCAAGCGAACCAATCAGAATGAAGGAAAACCGAGCCAGGCTCAGATGCGCTACGTGTCCGACGTGTACCATTTGTGATGTTCTCTTTTGTACCCTGAAGGTGTTGTACTCAGAGTCATGCAGAACAAGTTAACCCCAGTTTCACCTAAAAGTATACACGCTGAAATACTGTGCGGTTTTAAACCTATTTTCTCAATCTCCCAGTCTTCTGAAAACTGTAGATGTGGGAACATTGGAGGAAAAACCGAATGATCAGCTGTAGTTTACATTTGTATGGCTAACTATAAGCCTCATACATGAGCATGATGTCATGGTGCAGGAAAAGCTCAGGGAAGCTCAGAGTTCTCCTTGAAGTATCTGTACAGTTTGAATATGTTAATGTGGCACACAAAACAGGAAATACAACTTTTTGGCCTAAACATTGCATGACCAAATACAGAAGTACCAGAAAAACTGGTATACCCGTTAATACTTGGCAAATCCCCCACAGGATCTTGTAGGGAACGTTGCACAGTCCTCACAGTGATGTTTGTTAAGGCTCCAGCATTGAATTTCCGATGTTACTTGACTCAGTGTTGTACGCCTATAGCATGAAAATATTCTTGGTCACTTTCACGGCAACGCTGCTGTTGTAAGTTCGAGGTTTTGTGGGAAATCTTATAGTCACGGTACACCCTTGAAATGTTCATACGTGAAAATACAAACTTTCGACCTCCTAAACGCTATGACCCATCCTACGAGCTCCAACAATTAAACCGCGTTGAAAATTGCAAAATTGTGATAACTTAGCATTCTCACAGCAGAAACAACTCTAGACGATTCCATAGATGTCTGTCACTTTATATACACACTGGCGAACACAACCAATGACATGCATAGGTGGTGTTGCTATTTATTTTACATAGGGTCCAGTACCAGTTTTTCTGGTACTTCATCATACATCTTATGTCTAACATATATCATTCATTCATCTTCTGTTTGCTTTCTCATAGTCGGGTGGCTATGGAGCTGAAGCCTATCCTGGGGGCACTGGTTATGAGGCAAGAATGTGCCCTGGATATGCCGCAGTCCATTGCAGGGTCCACGCACATACATTCAGACACTCGTTCACAATGTAGAGGCCATTCTACCTATTGACTTATTTCTGGGAAGTGGGAGAAAAACAGAGAACCAGGAGTAAACTCACACGGACACAGTGGGAGAGCAGGTACAGAAAGCTAGAGCTGTGAGGCATACTAAGAAGCTTTTTGGACAGCCAGGGGAAGTTCATTCCACGACATGGGTGCCAGGACAGAGAAGAGTCTTAATGCAGGACTTCCTTGTATCTTGATGGATGGCGGTTCCATTCGAACTGTGCTAGATGCTCAAAGCAGATTGGTGCAGAAGGGAAAGTGATAAATACATTCTGTTAGGACAGATGGAGCTGACCCTTATTTGGCTATAACATCATAGGTTCAATCTTGATACCACTAGAAGGAATGCAGTAATGAGGTAGTTGTTGGAGAACTTGAAAAGAGGCTTATAGTTGCATTCTGGAACAAAGCATGGGTTGCAATAGTCCAGTCTTGAGATGGGAAAGGACAGAACAAGCATGTGAATTGATTCTGTAAAAGGAAAGGACTGGATGCTTTTCCGAAAAAGGACAAATGACATGACTGATTTATATGGTGAGCTGATAGTTCTTTTTCCAGGATGAGCTGGGAAAAATTACTAAAAGTAATGACCTCTTTGCCTTTATCCAGTCACTGTACACTAAGTGCAAAATATTACAGAAGGATGATTAGGAGTTTGGTGGTCACTTCTTCCACGGTGCCAAGTTTAAATTTAATGAATAAATTTGACTCTCCATGTATAAGCCTATGATGTGATTGTAGTAAAACAATGTCAAAGAAAATCAATTGTAAAGACAGACAACTATATAAACATGGACTATTAAAATAATGTTTTATGTTTATTTCTAAGGTTTCAGATTAATTCTGAAATTCTGCTGAAAGTCAA
Source organism: Scorpiodoras heckelii (assembly GCA_028566435.1). NCBI lineage: Eukaryota > Metazoa > Chordata > Actinopteri > Siluriformes > Doradidae > Scorpiodoras > Scorpiodoras heckelii. Next base: position 28,490,240 of record JAOVVH010000054.1, read on the forward strand.
GTTGGTCTGATTTTCTCCCATCTACCAAAACTATTTTTAAGTAAATAACACAACATTAATACAATTAGAAAATCTCAAACAATTATTGATTGATTTAGCCAATGAATAATGAAGATAGAAAATGATTTACCACCTGGTAAAGATGATGGGTCTGCCTGACCTGTGTTTTGGCAGTTGAACAAACCAAGTTGGATTTTTTTTTTATTTGAACATAAATATTTGTGATTAAATAATCACATTTGTTATATGCAAATTGGTTGAAAGCCAGTATTATGACCAGATGAACTAAACTTTGTCAAAGTGGTGATTTTATTTCTACAAAATATATATTTTTGTCTTTATTGAAGAAACTCACATAATTACAAGAAACTCACATTTGGGAAATACACAAAATACAACATACGTACACACATACAAAAAGTCAGATAATTTACCATTAATATTATTTGATATGTTGTATGTTTTAGTAGCTTTGCTGTTTCAGGGCCTTGACATGTTATCAATGGTGTTATAAAGGGACTCTACAGCCATGGCCAAAGTTTGCTGCTTCAGTTTTTATGGTGGCAGTTTGCATTAACTCTAGATTGTTATGAATCATCTGAGTGATCAGATGAATTGCAATTAATTGCAAAGTTATTCCTTGCCATGAAAATTAACTTAATCACAAAAACCCCATTTCCACTGCATTTCAGCCCTGCCACAAAATGACCTGCTAACAGCATTTCAGTGATCTTCTCATTAGCTCAGGAAAAAGTGTTTCTGAGGAAAAGGCAGCTGATATCACTCTGTCAGGCTGATTGAATAAGAAGAGCAGACTGGTAGCTTTAAATGGGGGGTGGTGCTTGAAATCATCGTCATCTTCTGTTAACCATGATCACTTCCAAGGAAACATGTGCAGTCATCATTGCTTTGCATCAGAAGGGCTTCACAGGCAAGGACATTGCTGCTTGTAAGATAGCACCTAAATCAATAATTTATCGGTTCATCAAGAACTTCAAGGAGAGAGGTTCAATTGCTGTGAAGAAGGCTTCAGGGTGCCCAATAAAGTCCAGCAAGTGCCAGGACCGTCTCCTAAAGAGGATTCAAATATGAGAGCGGGTCACCACCAGTGCAAAGCTTGCTCAGGAATGGCAGCAGGCAGGTGTGAGTGCATCTGCACACACAGTGAGGTGAAGGCTTTTGGAGGATGGCCGGGTGTCAAGAAAGGCAGCAAAGAAGCCACTTCTCTCCAAGAAAAACAACAAGCACAGACTGACATTCTGCAGGATTGTCTAGTCATTGTGCAGGACTGCAGAGGACTGGATTAAAGTTATTTTCTCTGATGAAGCCTCCTTCAGACTGTTTCTGGAAAAATGATTGTCCAGAGAAGAAAAGCTGGGCCCTACCATGAGTCTTGTGTCATGCCAAGAGTAATGCATCCTGAGACTATTCATGTGTGGGGTTGCTTCTCATCCAAGGGAGTTGGCTCACTCACAATTTTGCCTAAGAACACTGCAATGAATAAAGAATGATATCAAAACATCCAAGGGCAATTTCTTCCAACAATCCAGGAGCAATTTGGTGATGAACAATGATTTTTCCAGCATGTCACTAGGCAAAAGTGATAACTAAGAGGCTCAGTGAAGAAAAACATTGAAATTTTGGGTCCATGGCCAGTGAACTCCCCAGATCTCAATCCCACTGAGAATCTGTGGTCAGTCCTCAAAATTCAGGTAGACAAACAAAAACACAGAAATGATGAATTGCAGTAGTCTTGAAAAAGAAGGGTCAACACTGTGAACATTGTGGTGACCCCACTGAGCTGAAGAGCAGATTGGCTGCTTCAGGTGTTTTTGGATGGAGTCGTGGCCATCTCCCAGCATGCACCATGACACACCGTGCTTTTGGGCTTACCACGAGCGTAAATTGTGTTGTTATGTCACTCCCCCTTTCCCTGATCTTTAGTTTCTTTTCTCCATTTGTTGTTAAGTAAAGCGTTCTCTTAAAAGAGCAAAAGGGATGGAAAATGGCTTCCTTCTACAATCCCTCCACACCATCGCCACAATATTGTATCTTTGCATAAACTTGATGTAGTTTTCAATAAATGTAAAAAAAAAAACTTATGAAATACTTTTAAATGTTCTTCAGTATACCATAGAAACATCTGAAAAAAAGAGTTAAAACCACAGAAGCAGCAAACTTTGTGAAAATTTGTGCCAGTCTCAAAACTTTTGGTTACGACTATAAGTGCACTTTCCTAAAAGACAAAGCAGTGTTAGAGCATTATTAAAGTCAGTGCATTATCAGAATTGACCATTAACTTATTGAAACATACAAATAATAAAACAGAAATGTACATCCAAAAAATTTTGAGTGGGTCCATTTATAAAACAAATGTGGAATTGTTTCATTTTCCTTTTTTACAGAACGAACATTGAAGAGATAAAGGCAATACATTTGTACTAACTAGTGTTGTCAAATTAACGAATGCATTAACGTGTTAAAGAATTAATCGCGATTAAAAAAATTAACACAAATAAAAATTTTAATGCAGATTAAAAATTGGTTTAATTACGCAATCCAGCAGTGCGGTGAGCGAACACAAATATTCCGAAATTGACTGTTAAGTTACTTGTTTTAGACTGCATTTCAATAGCAAGTGTCCCTAAGTATCTCTGCGCCCTACACACTGAACAGGGTACAGAATCCCAAGGGCACTTCATAGGGAACTCACAGGTCACTAAAATGGCTCTATTTGAAACGCCTTGCAAAGTCATCTACAGCGGACAGCATCGGGGTCAATCGGCTGTATTTAGCATGATAAACAACACTGTTCAGACTCATTTTGTATGCTCTAGGCACTTTTGAAATAAATGTGATGAAACGTCTATGAACTGTGAGTGATGTATTTTAACTTTTTAATGTATGCTTTGGTTGGAACGTAAACTTACTCTTCGGTTGCAACGTGCCGCGTTAC
>JAOVVH010000054.1:28669734-28684411 GCA_028566435.1 Scorpiodoras heckelii
CACACACACACACACACACACACACACACACACACACACACACACAGACACACACACACACACACACACACACAAGTATCACTGAGAGATGTTTGATAACACTACGACACATGTGTTAGTGGGTTAGAAAGCAAACACAATAGCACTCTGGGCCCTGGTTTGTAAACAGAATCCTCAGGAAGGTTTCAGCGCTAACTTATGTGCACATATCTGCCTCAGGATTGCTGTCAATTTATTTTAGAAGTGCCTCTTTGCACTATGGTTTTGAGGAATAGGTGTATGTTTGTAAAGCCCTGAAAAAAAAAATCCTATTCAGCTTAATCATATGATTTACAAACTACAGCAATGCCAATATGGAATGTATGCATTTAGTACAATTATGAATGTGAGTCTATGTGCAAATGTAATCAGTGAGGAGACAATTATTTAAACAGAAATTTGAATGATTTTTGTACAAATGTACTGCGCAATCAGATGTTAAATTGGGCCAGGGCTTTCTAGGGCTCAGGCCCAGCACATATGCTCTTCTATTTAATCAGAGGATGCTCAAACTCAGCACAGATGTTGGGAGAGAAATAGGTCATACACTAACACAGAGATCTTGTTTTCTATCATAATTGGATATAATTTTGTCTGAATTCCTGCTTAAACAACACAGAAGTGCATGTCGATTTTACTAAATGCTGTTTAATGTTAAAACCACATGGCGACAGTTTCCTCACAATCTTCACGAGTTGTAGTTACATAAGCTAGCTGTCAAACTCAAGTTCAAGTTAAACTCTCAAGCCAGCTAGTGTGGTTTGAGCACAATGAGTAGGCAATGCAAGCTAGTTTAATCTTTTCCTAGCTATAACATCATGAATCAATGTCTCTGTGTATACACAGCAGAGTGCACTTACAGAAAGATTGGTTGTAGTTTTGCACACGGGCACGTTCAGGGCAGAGGATAGTCATTACAGATCACACCTGGTTAGATTTTATGTACAGTCTGTCAACTGATATCAAGCATAGGCCTAGTTTTAATGCCTTTAAAATGGTTAAAATGTATGCATTTGTGTGTAAAAACATTTTGCCTGTCACTGTTGCTGAAGCGCACATGCATGTGGATGCATGCCAACCCTGAAACCACAGAGCCCCTCCACATTACAAATCCCAGTGTAACCCCTGAGCATAACATATAGTGCACATACTTGTGTGTGCTACTTTTGTCTATAATTGTGCAAGTACAGATGGTACACATATTTACAAATACATATAAAACACAGCTATATTATAACAGAAAAAAAGGTACAAGGGCCTAAATCGATGGGCTGCTCATGTGATATGCAAATAAAATATCCACATCAGCATTGCTGCACAGGAGGACAGCAGCTTATGGATAAACAAAACCTCTTTTTCATAAAATGTGATGACTTCCAAACAAGAGTACATATAAAAGACATAAAAGGCACTTAAAATGAAAGACAGAGAGAGACAGATGCAGAGAGAGCGAGAGAGAGAGAGAGAGAGAGAGAGAAAGAGCGAGAGAGACTTTTGGTGATCTAAGCACTCATTCATCACTTGGAAGTGCTGATGGTGGTCTTGATGGGAGGAGAGAGAATTTGCGAGCAGAAGTGTAAAGAAAGTGGAAATGCTAGCGACTCTGAAGTATAGTCCGCTACAGTAGTGAGGCAGACACATGACAGATGACAGCATTGTTTCCTGTGCCGTGTGTGCTGATGTGTTGGAGAACTTTAATGCCAGTGTAGCTCTGTGAGGTTCAGCAGAAGGAATTGCCTTGTCACATTGTAAGTACTCGTTTTTGAAAATCTGCTTCTTAGTACAATGTCTATCAGTTCAAAATATGTGCTTGAACTTGGGCTTGGTTTTTCAGTCAATAGGTTCAAGTCACTGCTAATCGCACAGTAGTTGAGACCGTGCTAACGTTCTCACTCAGACAGACTTAAATCCTTTACAGTGTATGAATTTTTATAATGATTAAGGTGTGAGTGCTGGTACTGTTGTCAACCGACACAATAATGACTCGTACATTTGTGTACTTATGGTGCATACTTATGGGACTGTGTTTTTATCATCATTGCAACTGTAATAGTAATAGTAGTAGTAGAAGTAGTATTAATAATAATAATAATAATAATAACAATAATAATAATAATAAGTAGAAGAAGAAGAAGGAGAAGAATAAATTGGGAGTATATAAAGAGTATTGAATATAAATGTCATAATCTGTTTGAAAGCACTAGGCCTCAACAGAACGTAAACATTCACGGTTCTGATATGTCATTTATATGTGTGTATCGAGTCGAGCCTGTTCTATTGTTATGTATTTATGGTTATGTGGAACTGTAACGTATGAACCACCAATGTCTTTGTTTTTTTCGCTTCTTTCGGATTGAAAATTATTCGCTCAACTGTGCCCTACAAGTTAATAGCACAACCACAAGAACAAGCCAGTAAATTGCTTAATTTATTCTGTGACAAATTTTATGTAGAGATAATTGATGACAACTGCATTTTTTTTTGGAAATCAAACTTAATCAGACTTGTGCTATTGCAAACAATTCTTATTTACTATAATGGTTAAATCTAAATGCCATTAAATGTAATGTAACACTTTGTATCATCTTACATATTTTCAACAGTAAGGAAATTGTTTATTTGTATATGTCGTTAATTGTATCTCTATACATAGTGATAGGGTAAAAGACGTAGCAAAGGGTTTATTTGTTAATGATTAATGAGCGCGCTATTATTCTTACTGCTTTGTCACTATGTTGCTAAGTCACTAAGCTGCTAAGTCATCCAGTTTGTAAAGACTAGGTTTATTAGTTGCTAGATCATTATAAAACCTTATACTTACTGGGGCAGTTTGGAAATGATTTAGCACGTCATTTTTTATCAATCAAACAAATTCCGTACTTTTATGTCCTTACAGCATTTGACTGGTATGATTGCTGCATACTCGTTCAATCCTACATAACACACGATGAGAGCAAAAACATGATACTTTATATGATGACTTTTGTAAAGTACATATACTATCATAAACATTACATGGCATCTGGTGTCTGTAATTCTAATTAAAATACCTAATATTATCATTATGTTTTACTCAAGTCAGTTTCTCATCCATGTATCATCTCAGGACGGTCTTCCTTGCCTCTGTCACCTCCGGCTTGCAGATTAGGGACCCAGGTCTACTCCTGGATTTCTGTACAGCTGCTTTCTGACAATACAATATTGATAAATGCTCTATACAGATAAAACTGAAAATGCAGTTGAACAATGAACAATGCAGCGTGAACATACACAGGACTATATAATTAAATAGTATATTTCACACAATTTCAATACTTTGAATGCTTTTTAAGAATAAAATCTTAGCTGTTGATCTTCATTAATTTAGCTAAATGTATAATATACCGTAATTCGTCTGGAAATGTCTACACAGGCCCAGTTTCAAAAAGTATCTGATATTTAATTCCTGACACAGTGTTGTTGAATTTACTAAGATCGTAAGGCATCTCTCCCAGGGTTTGAAATCATATATATGGTAAAAGTGTACTTACAAACAGGTTCAAACTACTGACCATATCTCATTTGAATTATTTCACTTTCATCTATATGCCATATTTTGGGTTTTCAGAGACAGTTGTAGCTAAAAATCTGATTTCTGTTCAAATAGATTGAAGCATTTTCATGCAGTAATTACAAAGCACTTAAGGCTTTGCGTATATGCTGCCATCTTACCTTTACAGTTGATAAATAAACCAAACATCATGCTGTCATAGATTGCCACTGGGCCATTGTGGACTATATATCTACTGTAGAGACTATATTATCACAAAAATAATTTAATACATGATCTGCTTGTTTCATGATTCGTTGGGGAGGCTGTGGCAAAACGCAAAACAGTATAAAGACAGATGGAAAAAAAGCTAGCTGGACTAAAGCAAGACGTGTGCAAAAGAAATTAACTAAAGTTGGGCAAAAGAGACGTGAACTAAATAAAACACGATGGACTAGTGCATGACGATCTAAAGCAAGACATGCAAAAACAAGTGAGACTAAAGTAAGATGGATTAAACTAGGGGACTAAAGCAAGTTGGTTAAAGTAAGATGGACTAAAGTTAGAGGAAAGCGAGATAGGTTAATGCAACATATACAAAAGCAAGACAAATGGACTAAAATAACGGTTTAAAGTAAAACAGACTGTAGCAAGATGGACTAAAGCAAGGTGTGTTAAAATAAGATGGAGTATAGCAAAACTGATGAAAGCAGGATGGGCAAAAGTTAGACGGACTAAAGCAAGACAAACAAATGTAATACAGTGTAACACAAAACAACAGCACGCTAACAGGACTAAACCACTTATAGGCAGAAGCAAAAACAATAGTTCATTTCTTCATTCCTTCATTTATTCATTCATGAAAATCTTCAGTCAAAGCTTTATCCTGGTCAGGGTTGTGGTGGATGTGGAGTCTATGCAGGAAACAGTGGGCATGAGACAGGGCTATATCTTGGATGGGATGTCAGTCTACCACAGAGTTAACATTTGTTAAATGAATACTATTTTTTCATCTTAATATTGTTTGCTATAAAAATATTTGCATTATTTCAGTAAATATGTTAATATTTCAGTATTTCTTACAGTAACGCAGACAGTGTATTAGTTATTGCATTGTCTTACATAATAAACGGGTAACTCGGCGTATAGACAGAGACATAAACAATACACCAAGCTGGCAGTTTAAATAGTGTTTTGTTCATCGACAACTAATCTGCCTTTGACAGTTTGTGTAACTGACTGTATGGAGTTTGTGTCTGTAATGTAGCAACATACGCAATGTATTTTTATGATGGTGTTTAATCACAGGAACTGTAATGATCATGAGTATTTTACAGCGCTGACAAGCTACAGGCTTGAGTTGTGCTTAGAAATAATTAATTAATCACGTCTACTGTATTATGCGTAGTTGTAGTGTAGTATATTGTATTCGTATGTTTTGTGTTTTTCTATAGACTAGAGCTTGTTGATTACTAACAAAGATTACAGTGTTTAGTGATGTAATAAGGTAAAAACAAACCCTTTAATCACTTGTTGCAGTAATGTCTTTGTGTGCGCTTGAGAATTTTTTCCAGGAAAAGCCTAGCCACAATAATACATTTATAACTGAGGTTAAAATGACTTTTTAGTACGCAATATACGTATGCATAACTAAGACTACTTTTCATACTGAGACTAGGATTCCCTCTTTCATACGATGTGTCATACACAAATTTCTCTCCCTTTCACTCCAACCCTAGCCTACACATACCACCCATTTTCTTCAGGTGTGTTCCTACACCCCCATATTCTCTTTCCTGCTTTTGTTACTTTGTTGTAGGGTTATATAGTTAAAAGAGGCTAAAATGCCATTCACCACGCAACATACTTATCATTGCAAAAGTAGAAATGGCACATCTTGTGTAAAGGAATAGGGCAAATGGAAGACGTACATATCTTTCAGCCTTGAATGTAACACAAAGGCAGAGAGGAAGGAGGAAGTTTTTGTTAAAGCAAAACAGAAACAGTTGCAATGAGCACGTAATCGGACATTATCAATTATACATACCACTTTAATTAGGACTGACTTTCCCAAGCCATTAATACATAATTAGTCTCTTACGCCCCTAAAAATCATTCTTGGCTCAGTGATCTCTGCAGAAATGTTAGACTCTGTGCTTGTTTCAGTGCTTGTTTCAGGTGCTGCTAAAGACGGTTACAGCAGCTGACTTCGTTTCCTTTAAAGGCGAGTTCACCAGGCCCAACACACATCGTACATTAACACATTTACTTTGTATATTACAACTTCAGTTGACATGTTTGTCCTGTGTATACTTTATTTGTAGGTTCTCTTTATCATTTTTTCTATAGCTGTATTCAACCCTCATGTACTTATAAATAACCTTCTTTTTAGCAGTGTTTTCTGTGTGTTTCCTTCATAATAAACCCAGGGTCTTCTTGCTGGTAGAAATGTCAACTATTACGTTATCTAACCTAAATCAAGTCCAGAAAACTCTGTGGATGATTTCACAACTTACTGATCATTTGGAAAAATTGTTAAGTCATCCACTATTTGGCAATGCATATTTTTTGCATATTTGCATTTTGGTTTACAATTACAGGATTTACCTCAACACACAAACACAGAACCTTAATCGCTGCACTACCTACCATATTCAGCTTCTAGAAAAAAATCTCCTGTTTACGTTATCACTCAGAGGTACTGTATAGTGAACTTCAGTCATGGTGTAAAGAACAGCAGGAGATTTCTTCAAGAGGCTGAACATGGTAGGCAGTGCGTCTTCTAAAAAATCTCCTGCTGGTCTTCAGATAATAACTAAAGTTCACTACACGACTGAGTGATAGTGTAAACAGTAACAAACTGTACATGCAATCTGTTGAAAGGTTTGCCACATCTCAAGATTTTTCTCTTTCAGGGTTCGTGTTGCTGTAAAAGAGAAGCTGATTATAATAATGAGAAAAGCTATGGTCAGACTCGGAGAGCAAAATTTTCCATTGTATCCAGATCCTATAGCATTTACAGTTTTACCCTTGATGGCTGTTTTGCAGTTTCACTGCATGCTAAACGACAGCTACCTTTGGATTCTTAGGAAATAAATCATACCTGAATATTGAGCGAGCAATAAAATGCAATGAGCTGATCGTTTAACTGTTGATGAAAAAAGTCAGAGAAGTTAATGGAAATGAAGTTGAAATGAAATTGCAGATGAATTTACGTGACTGCTTAGCTTTTGGCTGAAAAATTCTTTCTTTGGTTGTGTTGTCCTTACCAGAGAAGAGAAATACCCTTCTATAATGTTTACCAGTCTAACTTTTTAAAACCTTTTAAACTTACTTACAAAAAAGACATATGGTCACACTGGCTTTACTGAGCTTGTGTTTTTATCATTATTGCTTTCTGCTTAAATGATAAAGACAAATGGTTATAAAATTTTTTGCTTAATTTAACTGCTCAAACCCAAAATATCTGAATATGAAGAATCAGAAAACTAAGGCACATTTTCATCCTGTGCATGGGTTTCTAGATACTTTGACATCATGCATTATCAGAATATTTTAATGTTGTAACTGTTTTGGCATTAATAGCATTATATACGCTAGGCTGCATAAGTGATCAGTACAGTGGCAGCTATAGTTAGCTACAGTTAACATCATCTTGTTACTTTGAGATGAAATACTGGGTCCTATATGTAAGAAACCAAACATGACATGGTTATTTAAATAAAAAGATGATGTGGTGTGGCCTAAAGTGAGGATATAAATTTTTTTTTGTTTTGTTTTACAGTTAACACCATGTTATGAAGTGAGTTATTCCACTTATACCATTACCATAGGACTTTGCTAACAATTACAACTTCTCATTATTTACAGACAAAATGTGTCATGCTTTTTCATTTATAGGTATGTTTAACGTCATGGAAGGTCTGCTTAAGGTTTAATGTTGTAGAAGAGGTCTCCCGTGTAAAGGAGATCTACGATCTCAATGGGATTAACCTGGGTAAATAAAGGTTAAATAAATAAAAAAATAAAAACATTTGTTATATCACCAGCCTCTCTTTTTTCCTCTCTTGAGCACAAACAACTGGACACTTTCCTGTGCCTGAGATCTCCAGACTTAAGTTACAACTTTACCTCTGATACTGACAAAACAATACAATGAGACTGGAGACTGCAAAAATGTTAAATGAACATCTCCTCATGGAAAACGTCATTGTACCAATAACTTTTTAAAATTTAAAATCTGTTAATATAAAGTGTTGCCACACAAATCCTTGTGTAAGCTGTAACTACAGAAAAGATACCATACATATCACATAACAGATGTTATAGAAAATGAATCTTCTGACCTTCAGATTCAATGCTTCATCTGGTGCTAAAACCGATCTGTGACTTAATTAGCAAAAGCAATGGAGCTGTGAAATCTTCTGAATGCTTTAACTCAATGCTCTGACACAAAGCACCAAAAAGCGTCAAATGATGTTTGTAAGGCTTGATAATCCACCAGTACAATCCTCAAACATCTTTATTAAAAGAAATTCAGTGCAGATAGGCCGATGCAGGTGATGAGGCATGCCATGAGGCATTTATAACTGTTCTGTCAAGCTGAGACTAGAAAGTTATTTTGAATGTGCAGTTGTGAGGCCATGTTGGAGAAACTGAGGAATTCTCATTGAGAGACACACAGAGAGAGAGAGAGAGAGAGAGAGAGAGAGAGAGAGAGAGATTTGTAATGGAAGATATTCAATTACATTTCACAATAAGGAAACCAAATGTCACTCAGCTCAGCCAGCTTCTTTCCATTGACATTTCACTGTGTGTACATTTAAAGACCACAGGACTTGCATCACTGACTGGAAGAGATTTAAAGCCAAAAAAAATAAAAACAAAATTCACAAACAGCACAGATAAACCTATGAGCATCACTTCACTAGAATTTCCTCTGCTATATTTTCTGGAATACATAAAATCTGCATCTTTGTGTGTCTTCAAGAATTTTCTTCACTTTTGTCTGTCAAAGTGTTTATAGCTATTTTCGTGGGTTAATTCAGTCATGTGCAATGCATGAATGAGCAAAGTGTGGGAATGTCTGAAAGTTCATGGTGATTAACATGCATGTCTGAGGGATCCCCTTACTGACAGACTATAGCCTAAACGCATAAACAGTCATTACTGAGAGAGAGAGAGAGAGAGAGAGAGAGAGAGAGAGAGAGATTACTGAATGAAGATAGGCGGTAAGGAGTGGGTGAATGTTTTCTCCCCCGGAGCTAATTTTAGTATGTTACAATCTATTAGTTCAGGTTCTCACTGAAAGGCTGAAACAACAAGAACTGGGTTCGTTTGGCAAAAACATGCCGTGTTTTACAAAAACATGTGCAGTCGTACATTTTACATTAGTGGCTGTGGAGGATGACTAATTGAAAATCTCCTCCTCCTCCTCCTTCTTCTTTCCTCTCAGTCTTTCTCTCTTTCAGTAATGGTTGTGTTTTCACTCTATACTCCCTCAAACCCTGTGAGTAATCAGGGATCCCTTGCAACTGGGTCTTTCCTCTCAAAACACCCTTCATGAAAATTTCATAAGGTTTTTGGGTTTCCCCAAATAACTGACTGTTCATTTATGCTATATTATGTCTAAATTCTACACTACATACCTCTTAAATAGATGGCCCATGAAAGCTGGAGTTGAAGTGAGCTATGTGAGTGAGCTTTTTTTTTAAAGATTAACTAAGCGAGGCAGGAAGAGGCGAATGAAAGAAGGGTGAAACCTCAAAGACAGATGTGAGGCAGAAGCCATGTTTGTTTTGACCTTCATGTGGTTCCCCTAAGCAAACCACCTATGTCCTAGAGAAGCACGTTGTTACTCTATACGAGGCTGCCTTTCTCTCGCACTCTTCGTCTACATGAACATTTAATGGATGAGAGCAACTGATACACCTTAACCTGAACAATAACTTTTTGCTTGTATAAATTCATTGGATTCATAAAACCATGTTTCAATCTAACAAGAATAAATGCAGTTTGTCCTTCACAGCCACACTGTTTACCAGATTCCTAAGTAAAGCTCAATTTAAATGAATTTGTATAGCTTGTAACAGCAGATTATAAAGCAGATTAGTTACATATAGAGAGCCTGATGTAATAGTGCCTAGAAAAATCTCTCTGAGACAACATGAGTAATGAAAGCTTGTGAGTTACCAGACTCAAAATCGAACCTATTCTCTTCTGGGTCAGACTGGATGATGAGATTATAAATCATTACACTATACAGCTGTAGAAGAATGAAGACCAACAGTACAAAGTGTGTTGAAAGGATGATAATTATGAGCATATTGTGAATAAGAGTCATGGAATGAAAACAGGACAGTCTTTATGATCACAGCATCTGTTACTAGACGAAACACATTTACAGCACTCAAGTGAAATGATCCACTGAATCAGGATTGAGATGTGAGCATGAACAGTTTTAGGTGTGTTCTGAAGTTCTACGGAGCTCCTAAGGTTTTCCATAAAAGTTTGCTCATGCGACTTCTTATGAAATTTTGCGGCACATCGTAGACTTGTCATTTATGAGATTTTTTGCCTATCACTAAATATTAATTACACATAACTTACATCATGTGAATAAAAGGATTAACTATGTTGTGTTCTCTCCATAATTTAACTAAAACACATCTAACATAGAATGAGACCGTAGATATCACATAAATGATCATATCAGTTCTATAATATGTTGCTTATAATCTATATATTTGAAAGGGTTTTAAATTGAAGCTTACTAAGCTTGTTTAGAACAATTACACAAAATCATAATCATGGTTATTTAAACAAAGAGTGCGCATCAACAACCAAAGTTTGTAAAATTTCAAACTAAATGCTAATTACACATTGTGTTCAGATTATGATTCACAAACACCAGTTCATAACAAAATACAGGAGTAGGCAAAGTAAAAAAAAAAACAGAAAAGAAAAAAGAGAAGTTGAGGGAATTCTGGATTCTTTATACTGAGACGAGCAGGAAACTATTTCACAAACAAATTTAGTTCTCTAAATAAATGAAAACATCAGCATGAGCGTTTTTAATAATGAACACCCTTCACTGCGAAACAGCAAAGATGTTTGATGTTTTTCTGTGGCTAGTGATGATCATCTTGAGCTACCGAACTGCAAAAATAAAAAATGATATGGCATTGGGGTTGAACCTGCTTCCATTAAATTTTGTAAAAAAAAAACGTTTTATAAACAGGCTTAATTAACATAAATGATTAAACAGAGTCAGAGCATTGATTAATATGCGATCCAAACTACAATGTGTTGTGAGGGAAAAGCGTAATTATGAACATCTGTAGTTAGTGCCATTGTTTTAACAGGTGTTCATTAAATAACGATGGAAGTTATTATGCTTACACTGGTCTGTTTATGGAAAACCATAAAAACACTGAATCACTGGTTTTGAGCCAATCAGATGAGTTGTTAATGTTAAAGTATTAAAGTTAAATGGTAAAGTTCTTTATACAATAAGGAAAGCAATAACACAATAACAAAGGTGTAGGAAAGTGTAAATGTAAGAAATATGTATGTAAGGCAAAGAGTTTATGTTTTCATTATGCTGAATAAAAGGCAGAACAGAAAAAGAAAAGAACAGCAAAAAAAAAGACACTTCTCTTTGCATTTTCTCTGTTTCGTGCCACTGGAAGTTACAAGTAGAAAGTATATAATGTGGAAGAAGATTGCGAATATCATTCGTAAGGATTTTCTAATATCTTATTCAGCAGTACAGAAAACAAAGGAAAAAAAAATGTGAAGAGAACAGAAAACCAGATTAGAAGAGAACAAGCGCTTGCAACATCAACATATTTATCAAATCAATAATACATTTCACAAAAGAAATTCATACTCATGTACTTTGGGTTTATATTATTTGCTATATTATTACTGAATAGGTAATAATCCATTACTGAATAGCTAATAAACCATTATTGAATAGCTAATAAACCATTACTGAAAAGCTCATAAAGCATTACTGAATAACTAATAAACTGTAACTGAATAGCTACTAAACTCCGCGCGGACAGAGGTGATTTGTTACTGACGATAACGCAAGCAGGTGACCTATACACTGAATAAAGAACTTAAAATGATTCAACACAACAAAATAGTCAGATACATGCCAAAAAAGGCTTTTTGATTATTTCTGTACCAATAAATAAACCACAGATTTCATTTAATCACAATTTTATTATTTTAGGATCAAAACTGTGGGTGTGTAAGTTTTAACATATATCAGAGCATACTGCTTTATTCTGAATTAAGACAACTGTTAATGTGAGGCTGATCAGGCACTGACAATACGGGACAATTTACCGGGAAAACTATGCGAAATGTGTGACCACGAACGTGATCGGTAACATTAATATTCATGATCATCCTCGTCATCGTTTACTTAGCTAATAAAAAATGAAAGATTAGATGTTTTTCTAAATCTGGACATCTTGTTTTTTCTGTTAGGCCAATCAGGTGTAAGGGAGGGGTCAACACACCTTATAGGACCGTTATAGCTTGCACAGGAACAGAGCTGGTGAGGACTTGAAGAGCTGAGAGGAGCAACAGACTTCGGATGCTCAAGTGCTGAATACTGAAACCCAGGTACAGTCGTCTCCACAGCTTCACTTCAGCACTGAATTATTAAACATGGAAACACATTTTATACAGTACATGCAGTACACTCGTTACAAGTTTGTTTGCTTGTTTTTTTGTTTTAATTATCACTGAGGAAGGCCTGGGGCAGATGCATTAATATTGCGTGTTGTTAAGAGACGTTAAGTCGCCGAGTCGTTTTTGAGATGAAAAGAGTCATTAAGATGAAAAGTACAAAATATTTGTTTATTATATGTTACATCATCATTGCATTTAAAAATGACTAAATATATTTTTACAAAATATATTTTCTCAGTACATTACAATAAGGGTACTAAAGTATACTTCTTTGTCACTGGGGTGGTACTATCGAGTATACACCTTCTGTACCTTTACTATGTATCTTTTATCTAGAAAGGTGTATGTAGTTTACTTCGAAAGCTTTTTTCTGAAATATAATTACAGTTCAATTAAATTATCTTTTTAAACATCACATTATATACACATTTCCTGGTGAAAGGCACATATTAAAAGACAAGCATACTATCCTAGAGTCAAGTAAGAGTACAGATTAGTACACTTTTTCTGAGAATGTATGGCCACTGTTTATTATTATTATTTTTTTTTACAATATCCTAATACTATTATTTTTATAAAAGTGAATGCACTCTATTGGAAGATCACATATGTTGCTTATGTAGTATTACGATACTAAAAAGCTATTTGTCATTAATGTTATATGCAAACTTAAATCATGTAATTATGATTTATTATTATTAAATCAAGGTATGCACTATTACAATTATTTATTTGATATTTGTTTTTTACTTGTTATTAAAATACATGTTTGTAGTAGAAAAATGATTATTGGTAATTCAGTAATAAATTTAGTGAAATATTTTTGCAGCATTTTTCTGACCAATTTCATGTCTCTACATTTCATTTATTTACATTTCAAAATAACTGGAATTAAAGTCATTTTAAAATGTGTAAACATGCCCTCAATATGCTTGAATCTGCTGCATGGCAGTGTTTCTGTTGAACCTCGGCTCTGACCACAGCCCTGATCATCTGTCTTTCTGGGTTAAGGCGTCAGGTGCAGCCTTCTGCTCTTTCCTATCTCTACGTCTATCTTCTTTTCAACTGCACTTCCTTTTTCTACACCTTCTCATTGCGCTGCTTTTCCCAAAGCACAGAAGCTTTTCGCTGTTTTCTTAATTGCTGAAGTTCTTTACAAATATATGGAATTTTTAAATAATATATAATGAAAACTTTCACATTTTACAGATGAACAATGTGTTTATTTTAATCCTAATTTAGCTTTACCCGCTGTGGGCCTGTCACAAGGTTACTGTGATTACAAACACTTCAGTGACATTACACGAACATGCCACTGAATTGTATAAAACATGTTTCAACAGGCCTCCTGAAAATCTATGTGCATTTTGGGAAAATGTAAATCCCAAATTAGATGCATTTTGTGTAAACATGATTCAGCAGACATTTCGTATTGTGAAATAAAAAAAAAAACCTACCTGATGATTATTTGGTGCATAATAACACTGAAATATTTTAAAGATTATGATCACCCATCAGAAATAACATTAATATCAACACTCACTAATGATTTCTGATGAAGGGGTTTAATCAGAAATGTACAATTTACTCCATAATCCGCTCCTTTGCACAGTTATTGATTATTTACTGTGAACTATATATTCTGCTCTTTATAACCTAATTATATGAGAGTTTAAAAAAACCCTTCACATCTCACAAAAACTGATTCACTATAAAAGAAGCATTAAACAGCACATTTATTTTGTGTCATGTCACTACTTTAATTTTTATTTTTTTAATTTTTGGTTTCATATATTGCAAAAATGAGGATGATGAAGCTAGACAACAGGCCAGCTCATCATGAGCTGAATCATAGCCAATTACATTATATGGACAAACTTCATCCAAAATGCATTTTAAAACAAACCTTAAACTAGCACAAATTGACCTCAATTAGACAAAGAGATGTATTAAAAATAAAACTGTTTCGTTACTGATTTAAGCGTAGGAATTTCAATCTCATATGAAGGCTGGCGTAAGAAAAGGTACGGCATTAAATCCTAATTGTAACCTTAAGCGCTGAAAATGAGCTCTTTTATCAGAAATGAGGATGTATCACACACTTTCGCATACAAGTGAAATTAATTACATGCAAATCTCTCATGTGCATATTAAATGTTAAATCCTCAAAGTAAACTTTTTAACTTAAATAGACCAATGATTATTGTAGAAATCGATCAGTTCATTAGAGACAATACAGCAGAATCAATAAACAAATTAGTAAGCAATCAGAAAACAGAGTTTCCGTTATTTATTTATTACAGGATTTTGCTTCAGCTATTTGTATTTACAGTCCTGTTGCTGTCATGAAATCAATACAATAAAAAGAATGTATGTATGTATGTATGTATTTATGTATAT
>JAOVVH010000054.1:28726625-28737002 GCA_028566435.1 Scorpiodoras heckelii
TTTTAGCAAATGGCTGCAATGAAGCAAAGAGTGAAAAATTTAAAGGGGTCTGAATACTTTCCGAACCCACTGTATATGATATCATCAACAGAAAATTGATGAAGAAGAAAAAAATTAAAGAAGAAGAAGGAGAAAAAGAGGAAGAAGAAGAAGAAGAAGAAGAGGAGGAAGAAGAAGAAGAAGAAGAGGAAGAAGAAGAAGAAGAAGAAGAAGAATAAGAAGAAGAAGAAGAAGAAGAAGAAGAAGAAGAAGAAGAAGAAGCAGAAGAAGAAGAAGAAGAAGAAGAAAACAGTAGTGCCCCTGTTAAAATGCCAGGTTTTTGTGGTGTAAAAAAATATTAGGCCAAGATGAATAATTTCAGAACGTTTTTCACCATTAATGTGACCTATAATCTTTAGTTGAAAAACAAACTTTTGGGGAGCCTAGGAGTCTATCAGCATGGCACAAACTGAAATCATTTTGTCCAGGAGTCTATCAGCATAGCACACCTTGTCTTGGCAATCTTTGCGAAATCTTCCTTGCAAAAGTGCTCCAAATCTGTCAGACTATAAGGGCATCTCCTGTGCACAGCCTCTTCAGGTCACCACACAGATTTTCAGTTGGATTCAGGTCTGGGCTCTAGCTGGGCCATTCTAACACTTTGACCTTCTTCTGGCGAGGCCATTCTTTTAGTGATGTAGAGGTATGCTTTGGGTCATTGGCATGCTGAAGGGTGAAATTCCTCTTCATCTTCAGCTTTTTAGTAGATGCCTGAAGGTTCTGTGCCAAAACTGACAGATATTTGGAACTACCGGTATTCATAATTCCCTCCACCTTGACTAAAGCCCCAGTGGCAGCTGAAGAAAAATACCCCCCAAACAGCCCCAAAGAATAATGCTGTCACCACCATGCTTTACTGTGGATATAGTATTCTTTTGGCAATGTGCAGTGTTGTTTTTATACCAAACATTCCTTTTGGAATTATGGCCAAAATGTTTAACCTTGGTCTCATCAGACCATAACACATTTGCCCACATGCTTTTGGCAGACTTGAAGTAGGTTTTTGCAGAATGTAGACAGGCTTGGAAATTTTTCTTTGTAGGAAAAGTCTTCTGTCATGCCACTCTACTCCACAGCCCAGATCATATGAAGAATATGGGAGATTGCTTTCACATGTAGTACACAACCAGTGCTTGCCAGAAATTTCTTCAGCTCCTTTAATGTTGCTGTAGGCCTCTTGGCAGCCTTCTGGACTAGTTTTCATCTTGTGTTTTCATCAATTTTGGAGGAGGATCAAGTTATTGGAAATGTTACGATTGCGCCATATTTTATCCACATGTAGATGACCATCTTCACTGTGTTCCATGGTTCCTAGGAAATTTTTGGACCCTTCTCATGACTGATGCCTTTCAACTACTATTTAACCAACTGTTACTGGTTACTGCTCAACACAGCCACATCCCCAATTATAATAGTGTGTGCACACCTATGCAATCACATTATTTTAGTTTTTTATTTTTATCCCTTCCCCCCAAACAATTTCAGGTTGATTTTCAGTTGAATTGCACAGATTATAGGTCACATTAAATGTGGAAAAAACCTGAAACGACTTATCTTAGTCTGATTTTTTTTACATCATAAAATCCTGGCATTTTAACAGTGGTGTTTAGACTTTTTATCCCCTGTATGTGACCACCAGCACTGCTTTTGGGGTAATTTTATATATAGTGTTCATTAGACAAAAAATATACTATATATGGACACTTAATAGTGGCTTCATTAAAGGTCATAGTTACAGTGGTTTAGTGTTTAGTTTGTCAAAATCTGGATATGAAATCAGGTTTTGTAGAAGGTGTGTGGTGTACACTTCCTATGAGATTCAAACAAGAAAACTTTCATTTCCTCCACACTATCTGCTGTCAATCTGCTCGTATTTCCCCCATTGCATCCTACAGATGCTCTATAGAGTTTAGGTCAGGACTCTGGGAGGGCCCTTCTAAGACTTTATTTTTCTTTTGGGTTAAATGTTCTTTTAAAAGTTGGCTGCTATGCTTTGAAACATTATCCTGCAAGTTTGCATCTAAAATGCCTCTGTATAAGTCTGTCTTCAATGTAGCCATCAGTGAGCACAAGCTCACCAACACCACTGTAGGAAAAATAACTTCAGGTGCTGGCTTTCTGTTCTTTGTCAGGTTTCAGTCACTGTGTGGAAGAAGGAAGATTTAGCTTTTTGCTGATCTGAAGTTGCCTCTTTGAGCAAACAGATGATGTTCTGCGCTTAGGCTGTTGACAAGAGAGGTCAGAGGAGCGGTTAGGTTCGAGTTGATATCTCAGGATATCAGCAATAACTCAAATAACTACTCTTTGCATCCAAAGAGTCTCTCAGAAAGAATCCATATTTTGTCAAGCATCGAGATGGACGGGCTACAAAAGCAGAAGACAACATCAGCTTTCACTTCTTGCTTCCAAGAAAAGAAACCAGCTAATCAGCAGAAGTCATGCTCCACAGTCGGCTCTGAATGTAAACATGGTTCCAAGAGATACGCTTGTATGCTTGTACGTAATGTAAAAATGCTTTTGGATGATCTTACTCTCTTATACCTGGTGATAAGTAAGAGGAGCTCTCACTCTATTAATTTAAAATGTTGTTATAAAAAAGTATTATTGGTATCTTTAATTTTTTTGCTTGCAAGAAGACTGGCCTTCAGCTGTCCAGTAAGCTATTTAATCTTGGCTCCCATGTTCCTGAAATGCTGTGTTAGTTTCTTATGGCGATTCTATTCAGGTATCTAACTACACTGCATATAATATTTATGTTGTAGCAGCTTGGGCCTTGCTGAGCCCAGATAAACTTGCCCAGGCAAGATAAACTTTTAATAGAAAACTACTTAGGAATTTATAGGGCTTTGAAAACTAGATTTAATAATATTATTGATAATTACAGCTGACAAACACAGCTGTAGAGCCTTGGTCATGACCCATAAATGCATGGTTGTATCTCTGCCTATGTACTTTCTTTTCTTTATTATTATTATTATTATTATTATTATTATTATTATTATTATTATTATTATTATTATTATTGTTATTATTATTATTATTATCATCAGAAAATAGAAAATATGGTCATTAGGAAATGATGGAGAACGTGTTTGAAAAAAAATCTGATTAACAGTTGTTCTTTCCTACTTTCTTTCCAGACAACAGTGGTTGAACATAGAAGCCCAGAGAGTCACAGATCTTCGATATTATAAACCATACAGTAGTACAGCTGAAAAAGAAGACCTGAAGATTTGTTTTTGGAAACGTACTGGGACAGACACTGTTTATGAAATATGGCATCATACAGGAACCAAGCACTGATGTCAGTGACAATAATCGCTTCACTGTTTCAGTTCAGCATGAGCTACAGTTTCAGGAATTGCATAGAAATTCCTGGCTCAAACAATACAACCTTTAAATGCACTAAACGCCAAGCTCAGACACTTACTGCCATTGTGGGTGATATACCACCTTCCGCAACAAACATTTCAATCTCTTACGACAAACTTGAGAAAATTCCCCCTCAGAGTTTCAGTCACCTGCCAAAGCTCAGTTTTCTGCTACTTAACAACAATCACATGAGGTACATCGAAAACGATGCCTTTGCTAATCTACAATATCTTTGCGTACTAAACTTGTCCAGCAATGACATAGTTTATCTCAATTCTTCAATTTTCCATGACCTCCAGAACCTCAGCACTTTGCTCCTAGCTGACAACAGCCTGACAAATATATCTTCTGACTTATTTTCTAGTTTGTCTAAATTAGAGATTCTGGACCTACGGAGGAACCACTTAACAAACTTCTCAGCAGTGGTGCACTCCATATCAAACCTGAAAGGGCTGAAGAATGTGGACATTTCCTTCAACAGACTTATCACTTTGCTACACTCAGATAGCCTGCCACAGTCACTTTCCCATCTTTATCTTGGTCATAACATGCTGACCACTCTGGAATGCAGGAATGACTTTCTAAACAGTGTCAAAGTGCTGGATCTCTCTTACAATAGACATCTGTCAGACCAGGCTTTCTCTGGACTGGACCTGAGGCGTTTGAACTACCTGTGTCTGCACTCCACCAACATTTCAATAATAAGGCTCCTGAATCATACTGATGTGATGCCATGGCATATAGACTTCTCAGGTTTGAGATTGACAGAGCCCGACATGCTAGTTTCATTGTGCAAACAATTGTCAAACTATCCACCAAAAACTTTTAAAAGAATGCTTCTTCAGAGCAATGAGCTAAACAGTCTGAATAATGAGACTTTTTCTGACTGCCCCCCTATCACTGATGTTTTGGACCTTTCATACAATCAGCTGAAGGGCATAAGCTGTCTGCAGTTCCTTGAAAGACAAAATCATCTTGCAAAACTCAGAGTTGAACATAACCACCTTACAAGTCTAATAAGTTGCATAAATCAGACAAGATTTCCGCACTTGAAAGAACTGAGCTACCGCTACAATCGCATTCTTGAAGTGAATTCCTTTGCCTTCAGTCATACACCAAATTTGATAACTCTTCAGCTGAATATAAACATAATTGCGTATTTGGATCGCAAAGCACTGAATGGACTTAAACACCTTGTTACACTCCGCCTGGACAACAACCTCGTGACTGATCTCTATGATGAGAGCTTCGAGGATCTTCACAGTCTTCAGACACTTAACTTGCGCAATAACCAAATTGCTGTCATCTTCAACAATACCTTCTACTCCCTCAGTAACCTGACCATTTTAGATTTAGGTGGGAACAAGATAACACATTTTATGCCCCTAGCATTTGAAGGCTTGCACAGCTTGAATAACCTTTACTTAGACCGCAATCGTCTAGCAGAAATTGATGGTCACTTGATTGGAAAGCTGCATCGCACACTGCAAGTGCTAGATTTGCATGGCAATCTCATTCATTACTTTACAGAACATGAACACTCCCCATTTGTAAATCTAACAAAGCTAAAAGATTTAAAGTTAGATGGACAGATGCCATATGGTATTACCTTATTACCTCATGCATTTTTTCGTGGTCTCACTTCCCTGAAAAGTCTTTACCTCAGCAACAACCATTTAGCTTATCTCAGCGCTGACACATTTGATGACCTGAAGAACTTAAAATTTTTAACATTAGATGATTCGTGTGTTGGCGTGACCAAACTCAAGCCAGGAATTTTCAAAAACCTTCACAAGCTGGAGACCTTAACAGCTGAGAACATGGGCATTGAGTCATTCTCAAAAGAGGTGTTTGGTAATCTCACAGCACTGAAAGTATTGCACCTTAACCGTAATGCCATGCAGACTTTGGATGTAGACCTGCTAGAAAATCTGACTAATCTACAGTATCTAGATATTAGAAACGCTCCTCTCAGTTGCAACTGTCCCAATAGCGAACTCCAGAATTGGACAAAAAACAACCAAAGAGTACAGTTAATATATCTTTACAACCTGACCTGTCCAGATGTCAAAGGATCGAACTTTCACAACTTTGACACACATGTTTGTTCAGATTTTGAAGTGTATTGGTTCGCCTCCACTTACACTGTTACCCTGCTACTGACATTACTGCCACTACTTTATGTCAAGCTCTACTGGAAATTTAAATATGGCTACTATGTCTTCCGCTCTTGGTTTGGCGAGCAGTGGCGTCGTCTTCGGGAGGAGGAAGAGAAATGCACGTACGACGCTTTCATCTCCTACAACTCAGCAGACGAGGAATGGGTGATGGAGAAGCTGCTCCCAATCCTTGAAGGCAGTGGATTCCGACTTTGCCTCCACCACCGGGACTTTGAGCCAGGCCGCAACATAGTCGACAACATTGTGGCAGCAGTTTACAACAGCCGCAAGACAGTGTGCGTGGTCAGCCAAAACTTCCTTCGCAGTGAGTGGTGCTCCCTGGAAATCCAACTGGCCAGCTATCGTCTTTTTGATGAGATGCAGGACGTGCTCTTGCTTGTCTTTTTGGAGTACATCCATGAACGGCAGCTCTCTGCCTATCACCGTATGAGAAAGGTTATGTTGAAAAAAACTTATCTACAGTGGCCAGGCCTGGACTGCACAGACCCCATCAAGGCACAGGAACTGTTCTGGAAGCAGCTTAAGAGAGCTTTAAGGAGCAGCAACAGCAGAAGCCAAGATGATGAACAGATGGAGGAGAATTTTCAGAATGGGCAGCTGAATGATAATGCAAGCACAGAGGAAAGAGAATATTTCATGAACCAGGCACAAATGGATGAAAAGCCATATTATCTAATGCCCTAACAAAATATTTATTCTTTGTGTCTAGTCTCTTTCCTACTAAAGAATCATGAAAGAAAATAAGCTTATATAAGACTGTAAATAGATGTTACCAATTTCTTTATTAATTACATTTTCCTTAAGTGATGATTTACTTGTGCTGGCATAAGACTTATTAACAGTGAACACAAAGACAATAGCCTAAATCTTGTTAAATAAGACAAATCAGATACAAAATAAGACAAAATGAGACACAAGCAATGTATGAAGTGAAACGGTAAATAAAAGGATGCTTTATTACAAATCTGAATTCTTGTTTAAATTTGATTATAACTTCAGTATGAAATACATATGCATTATTACTGCACATGTACTTTGATCTCAACTATCAAAGCTCACACAGGCTGATTTATTGGCAGGAGCTGTTACATCACAGCTGTTACTGCGTATGTCCATCCATCCGCTGCTAAATCACAATAAGATACACATAATCGTGATGTCAGTCAAAATGAAATGCCTTTTTTTTCTTACCAAGAAACATCTGTCAGGTTTACAGATATGCATCCGAGCAAATTAAATTTGCAATATGCTTGCGTAAGAGGAAATTACACAGTCTGCTATTTAGAAACAGTTAGGAAATTTTATATGGGAGAATTCTGCTCTGGTCCAAAGATGAAATAAAGAAATTAACAAAGAAAAAGTAAAGATATGAAAAGAAAGGAATTATTCTCACTATCACACATTTCTTTCCATCTATTTAACTTTTTTCATATCTAGTGATGACACTGCATCACAATAAAAGCTATATATAAATAATGTAGCTAAATATAGCAGGCAGCTTATGGATAATACTAGAAATAATGATTGGTCAACTGCAAGGATGGACCAAGACCCCTCTTTTCAGTGTTAAAAGTCATACCAGATTTTTCTGAGCTGTTAAAGGAGTTGGATGGATGTGGAAAACGATAGTAAGGCTCATAACAGAACCCTTCAGGAGGAAAGAATGCTGAGACAGTAGAGGAAGCACCAAAGAGTGGTCTCTCACTGACACTCTCAATGTTATAGTGAGGAGAACACATTTTCAGCTCTGTCAGAGTCTTGTCTTGGAACAGAAAATCTAAATCAGGGTCATTTCTCCACTGTTCTAGCAGTGGCACTACAGCGCTGTGTCTCCTCCTGATTTCAGCACTACCTAACTTTACTTGCTTCTTCGGCTCCAGGAAAAAGGGCTCCGAAATATCATCTGTGCACTTATAAGTCCATGGTGTTGGAGTTTGATTCCCAGTGAAGGCCTGGTTCAGGGAGAACGTCTGAGAGGTGGACTGTTCCTTTGCTATAAGAGACTCTTGAGACTGTGCTGTTATACTCCATTGGCTTAACTACAGACAGAGGAAACAAAGCTAAGGAACCACCACATGCTTATAACATAAAATCAGTTTGCGATATGAAAGCAGAACTATGAAATGCCCCTAGATTGGATCTCCATTTAGGTAGCTATTTTTCAGTCTGTGTGTATGTCTAACAGTTTGGCCTGCATCAGTTTTATAATGCTACCAAGATCTTGTGATATGATGCATTTCTCAATCCTAATAGCTTCACCGTCAAGCTTATTGACAGATGTTAGTTTGTCGCCCTCCGATTTAATATCACGACCAGCGATCACTGGCTGTTACTTAAAAATCACAATCATCTTTCAATGGGATTTATGCACTACTGAAAGCATAGTTTGGCCATGAATTTTTCCTCTACCCCAAATGTTAATTAGCCCAGACATGTTTGCTGGCCAAAGATTTGCTTTATCTGTTAAGAATATAATGTAATGAGCAAATATATATATCTACAGGTTTATCTGCAAATTTCATGTGTAGGTCAGCACATACTTGCTAAACTGTGTAGTATTTAATTTTAGCCAGTAGCAACTGCTTTCATTTCTGTGTGTTAGTAGTAAAACAGTACATGTTGTCTTTCTGTATGCATAGCACAAGTCTGTAACATCAAGTGCATACCGTATCTTGGCATGGTTGTTGCAGTTCTCTGAAAAAATCCTGAGGTGAGTACATCCCCCAAGTTTGCATCCTGTGCCTCTTAGAGGCTGCTCCTCTTTCCGCATTCTCATAAAAACCCTCTCGTTGACAATGCTTTTGTGAGCTGTTATCTAACACAGACAATAAATCACCACTGGTCAGAATTAGAAGACAGCAAAGATACAAATTCAAGCCAACATACCTCAAAATCCACATTAAAGCCCTGCATTTTTTTTTATTAATTACTCTGTAGTAAATGTAACATGACCACTTATCACTAAAACGACATACCTGTCTGAAATTTCATTGTATCACTCTGTTGATCATCTTCATGTCTCCTTGTAAAGCTGAAATACATTTCTGTGTTGTCTAAACATTTTTGCCCTGAGCTGGGCCAGACTTGCTTTGCAGTGACTGGGGAATGTGGCCCCTCTGTGCTGAGGTGTGAGTGAAGCCTGCGCAGGCTGTGCTGGAGCTGGGAGCCATGCCTTTCCTGCAGGTGGTGCAGGAGAACTTTCTTGCAGTCTGTCAGCAGAGGGCAGCAGCGTTGTAGCGGAAATGAACCTATACTGTCACACAGACGAGCTGCCAGCCTACTCACTGCTTCCTCTTTGGATGAAAAACCAGATTTCCTGTGCTGACTTTCATCTCCCAGTGCACTTCTTTTGTTGTCCAGTGGGGGTGAAGAAAACCTGAAGATTGCAGGACTAGGATCACCTTGTGGAGCATCCGAATATAAGACTTCTGACCCTGCAGCGGTGTCAAGTATTTGACTGTTTATGAAATCATGTTGCACATCCACAGCAGCCACTGTCTTACTTGTTTGCTTTTGGGCATGTGTGTTTTTCTTTTTTGGACTGACATTATGGTCACTCGGGCTGCCTTTGGCAGATGTTGGAAGGGACTTATGAACAGGTTCACTTTCTGAAGAAGAGAAAACCCCAGCTTCTTGTATCTCTTTCTCATGTGATGGGCTTCCAGATCTGGTAATATCATCTGTATCTTTAGCAGTCTGTGCAGAATGGTGCTTCCCATCTAAAATATGCAAAGTCATGGGGACAGTGCCTTCTAAATTAGTCTGTAAATTATCTTTTTTCTCTAACGTCTTTGACTTCTGGTCTTTATTTGCACGTTCAGAAACGCCCTCCTCGCCTTCCTCACCTTCAGAAATCATAACAGGGGAAGGGGATTTGCTTGCAGTGACCTGTATTTCCTGCTTTTCAATGTGCTTTTGATCTTTCTTTTCCTTTACCAGTCTCTCAATGTCCACAGACCTCACCTCATGGCTGAAGAGGCCTCTGATAGACGTAAGACGGCCTTCGGTGATAATGCTTGGCTTCTGTGAAAGAAATGGCTTAGCAACTGGCTTTTCATTTCTGGAAAAGTTCACTGAGCAAATACATGGCCCTTTGCCTTGGCTTTCTCTTTCACAGTGTTGATGGCTCTGGTTACATCTGTTTTTGCTCTGCCCTCGAATTTGATTTCTTTCCTTTATGGTTTTAAGACGTTTAGTCTTCTTAAGTGCGCTGAAATGCTCCTCTGTTTTATTGTTACTACAAACTGAGCTGTGGCAAGGGGCAGAAATAGTTGTATTACAGGATTTCACCTTGGCCTTCATATGGCTGCTGAACATATTTAGGGCAATTTGTTTGTCAGGCAATGCTCTTCTCTTATGATGTCTCATAGTGAGTATGCTAGTAAAATGCACACAAATAAAAGGAAATTAGCTCGACTATGAGATCATTTGAGCAACAGAACACAATTACCTAGGTACCTGATGACTGGCAGAATGGCATAGCAATGCATCCCATAATCACTTTTGCCCCATGATATGCATTTGTGTATGCACTACTGGTACTAACATATACACTGAAGTACCAGAAAAACTGGTACAGGAGCGTATGCAAAATACATAGCTACACCACCTATGTATGTCATTGGTTGTGTCCGCCAGTGTGTATATAAAGCAACAGACATCTATGGAAGCTTCTAGAGGTGTTTCCACCGTGAGACTGGCAAGTTATCACGATTTTGCGATTTTCAGCACGGTTTAATAGTCGGAGCCCGTGAGATGGGTCATAGCATTTCAGAGGTAGAAACAA
>JAOVVH010000054.1:28787169-28800555 GCA_028566435.1 Scorpiodoras heckelii
AGCAAGATTTTGTAAGAAGTGATTGAGGATGGCCACACTAAGAACAGTACAGTCATTACCTGTGACTCCATTCGTAGGGCTGGCCAGTTTTTCAAAATGTCCTCCACTAGTAGATCTCCCTTAATGATATCTTGCCAATGAAGAGCAAAGGTTGTCTGCATTAGTTTTCCATTCAATAACTGATTTGGCTCTGCCTTTTCCACTTCTTGTACGATGTGTAGTCTCATCTCTTCCAGAGTATCCTGGTTCTCTCCTCTGGGAAAGTTGGGCAGGAAGTTAACTTCAGAATGTCGAGCTCGTTTAATATTGGAATGGGGGTGATCGCTCTCAGGGTTGTTTCTTCTCCTCCTGCCCACATTGACAGACACCTCTGCACATCCAGATCTGGCCAGCTTTGAATGAAAATTCCCAAACTTGAACTTTAAACTAACTTTCCCTCCATACCAACCAGTGTCACTTCCAAGCTCTCTGAGGCATGGATGTGCAGTGACTAGAGCTTCAGCTGCCTTCCCCACTTCCCTGTCATTTGGGTAAGGTTTGAAGCTGTGCATTGCTTTAGCCATATTTTCCAGAATGTTGTGCTTTGGGGATCTTGTCAATTTCAGTGTCTTTCCAGACCTGCAGAAAACACTGTTTCCTTCTTCAAGGATATGTTCCACTTCAAAGGAAAAAGTTGGCACAGGAAAAGAATCAGGCCAATTCTTCTGACGTAGTGTTAAAAGTACTTGAGGAAGTATATATGTATCAGAACTTGCAGTTGAACTTTGATCAGTTTCTGGTCTCACTACTTTCAGTGTGCCTTTCTCTGGCAATTCCCCAATTTCCATAAGCACACTAAGTTGTCCATCAAAGTCAGGATCCTCATACTGAAGGCTGAAGTCACCATTCAAGTTTGGCTTAAACTTCTCTTGCATTATGCTCTTCAGCTCTACTACTGACTTTGGGCGCTCATGTAGAGTGAGCTTCATGGCAACATCTGTGGCAACATGTACATGGAGCACAATTCTCTGTGGAGCAGCCATCGCAATGCTAGTGTCCCGCTTTAACGCACAACAAAAGATTTATGCATTTAAAAATAAATTATGCATAAAGGGGCAGGATATAAAAGCAGTCATACACTGATCAAGCCTAACATTATGACCACCTCCTTGTTTTTACACCCACTGTAAATTTTTTAAAGCTCCAGTGAGCATATAATAGCACTTTACATTACAGATCACCACCGTGCCAGTGTTACTGCAGTGCTAAAAACAGGACTATAGTCTGTAACTACTGAACTACCAAGTGTCATATATACTCTGTTGTGCTGAAAATATTTTTATAATGGGTATAGAAACAAAGAGGTGGTCATAATGTTAGGCTTGATCTATGTATACTTGTGTCTCTTCAAACTGGAATCATCCTCTGTCAGTCAGGAAACATAAATACATGTTGTACAAGGTGATCTAAAGTAATATGTATCTTGTTGGTGTAATGAGTAGTCTTCCCTGTGTGTTGTAAGCAGAGAGAGGTAGTGAGTCATTGAGCTGCGATACAGTGTGAACTGTCAAATTCCCTGGGAAAAGTTCATAGGACTGCAGGTGTTCAATGTAGTGTGTTTTGTGTTCTTGGCAAAGAAAAACAACCTCAGTGTTAACAAGAAGAATATGTTCAATTTTGCAGAACAGAGGCAGTCCTCCCACCTGTCCCACAGACACAAACATTCCCACAACATTATCTGTTCCATCAATGTTGACCCTTGATGTGCTGTAAATCATGCTGCTGTCTTTTTTTTGTACATTATATGTCTTTGCAATATCAGGAAGCTGTGACACCATCACGGATGAAATATTAGATGTCTGCTGGTGTGGTTTAAAGAATAATGGGGCACTGAGATGGTATGCAACCATGTACTGATGCATGCTTGCTAATGTATTTAGCACATTCTTAAAGTTTTGTGTGTCCTGAACAACACGCTTGAAAAATCGATGTTTGCACTCAAATCTCATTGTCCACAGATGGACAAGTGGTCCAAAACAGCGTATGAGATCAGGGTAATGTTCAAGGTAGTGATGCTTAGGTAGGAGTGTGAAATGAGGAAAAACCTCCAGCAGTATTCGTCTATGGTCCTGTATCTTTGTCGGCAAAAACTGGATAGTTTCCTCTGTAAATGTCAAGGCCAGTCCCAACTCAACTACCCCTTTCAAATCCATGAGAATTGTCCATGCTCCATCTCCCTCTGGAATTTTATCACCAATAATCAAAGGGAGCAGTCTAAGCAACGTAGCATTTTCATGACCGTTGCCACCTATTGTTTTCTTTACAGCAAATGTCTTTGGGATAGGCTTTGGTTTGTCAACCTTGTCTGTGTGCTGGTATGGAAAAGACACAATTCTTCTGTTTAGATACTCAAGAGTTAAGTATTTGCAATGGATCATCTCCCCAATGCACAGGGCAAGCTCTACAGGCACAATGCCCTCAAAAAGATCATGTAGTACATCAGGCGGGAAACCAGTGACTGTATGAAAATATTTTAAACTCTGGTTAAGAACGCAATCTCCTTGAACACCACGCTGATTCTGACTCTCTCCATGCATCGCAGCCTGCATGTCACAATCGTGGCTGGCTTTTGTCCTCAGACAAAATTCCCCACTTCCAACTTCACAAGATTGAATTTGGTCTCGAGTTGCTGTACAGAATCTGCAAAAAATATTTGGCTCTACAGGACTTTGTAAAGCCTGCTAACGAATGTGCTGCTAGATTGTCAGATACTATGCACATGACAGTTCCCTGAACTGCCTTACCAATAGAGTCAATGAATACGCCGTCTTGTTCAAGAGTACAAAGATCTTTTAACAGAGGAGCAAGTACTCTTTCATAACCAAATTTCCGAATGTCAGAAACTTTACACAAAGCTGCTAGTTTAATCACATGCAAGGTTGATCTGTATTTACTAGGGAGATCAGCAAGTACACAGTACACAGCACTTAACTTGTGGATTTTCCTTGAAGTGCCAAGTGGGTTTGCTATTTCAAGATCATCAGTGTACAAAATGAGAGGTAGCGTTAGCTCCTCTGAAAAAGACAATAGTTCATTGTCTTTAAAATAGGAAGCATCTTGGTGACTCACATAATGTCCCTTTTGAGTGGTCTTCATTTTTTTAACTCATTCAAGGACGTCAGTATTTCTAAACATTTCCTGGATCAATTCAAGAATGGAAACATGCACGACTTTGTGTCCTGGCTCTAGCACATATTGCACAGGCATTACTACAGGGAAATTTTTCTCAATACATGTTTTTCGTCTCTTGGTTGAAGACAACTCTTCACCTTTAGCTGTTGCACTGGTCAAAATATTACTGTTCATAACAGCACTGACTATCTGTTTAAGAAATTCTTCAGTAACAGGAATGTCATGACTCTGTAAGACATCTTTAATAGACTTCTTGATGAGGGGCTGGGACAATGCAAATATTTGAGTCAAATGCTCCACTATTTCCTGAGTTGCCATGCTGGATACGTGAAAAACAGTTTGCATCTTTAGAAAAAATGATGCCAAGTTACGGTGCAGCTCTTCTCTTAATTTATCAGCATCACATTGACTTTCAACCTCAGAAAGGTCTAAGAGGGCTGAGCTCTCACACTGCGCAGGTGGCTCATCACAGTCAGATGTTGCCTGAGCACTATCATTCTCAGCTGACACAACATCATCATCAAAGTCTGAACTACCCATATGTTTTCTACTTTTGTGTGCATTAAATGAGGAATACACATTTGTGCGGTAATTGCAGTTCTTGAATGGGCATGCTACCATCTCATGTTTTCGTAAATGACTTCTCAAATGACCAAACAGTGATTCTTCAGAAAAGGGCTGCTTACAGGTACTACACATGCTTCATGAAAAAAAAAGCACATGCTTCTTCTGTTTCTAATCTGCCCACATTCTTATGAGTCCATGACAAATGAGCTTTCAAAGCATTAAATGACAGAAAAGTACAAATACAATTTTCATAAAGACATGGGAAAGGGCTAATTCTTGAATAATGACTATGCTACAAATAATAGTGTATAAATAAGTTTGGCCTGGTATCTAAGGATACAGAACACAACTTGCACTTCCACTCCATTGAACAACCTGTACTCTGAAAATATAATAATTTTGAGAAAGCAGGCACTAAATTCAACAACTACACTTCAAAAACAGTTTTCATAAAAGCAGACTTAACTTTCAACAGTTTTGCTGCATCTCATCAAATGCAAGGTTTTTTTTTTTCTTTTTGAAAATTCAACTCAAAACTTACTTTGGATGATGTTGAAAGAAACTGGGGGGAGGGGGGGCAATGAAAATGAAAAATTATTCCAATGTTTTGGTTAAATACAAAACTCAACTAAGATTATAATGTTAATGTTAAGGTGAAGAAACAAGAAAAAACACAGGATTTGTTGTTATGATTATCCATTTGTAATTTTGATTAAAGTTTTGCATCAATTTCTTTGCTTTTTTTATGAAAAACGGGCCTTCATCTGTTACCACTAACCGAACTAGCTAGCGCCAACGTGTTTATCAGCAGATATGTAGCTAACACTAACTAGCTAGTTCACTAACTAATTATACGGCTGTACACCAAACTATTAACGAAACCTACTTAACAGTTGCCATTTTAAAACATTTCTGTCCTTGTGAAGCAAGGTAACTACGTTACCTTCAAACAAACGTCACTTTCCCCACACTGGCGCAAACTGATACAGTCACATATCATACATCTGGAAAAATTTAAGATTCCTAAACGTTTTCATTCACAAAACAATGTGTGCGCATTCTCAATGTTTGTATAACAGCTAGTTTACTTACCCGTTTACTCGACGCCCCTCTCAGCCGGTAACATGCCGCAGTCTTGACCAGTTTGAAACATAAATCCAGGACACAACGTGTGTTGGTGACGTCAGACGCTGAGTGTCTTTGTTTACTTATAAATTATAATGTGGGTGACAATCATTAAAAAATTTTTTAAAAAATTTACTCAGGTAAAATTAAAACACAACAGAATGTTGAGACAATGCAATATTTTAATGCAGGATTAACTAAATAACAGGTTTTGAGTGTTCTACCAATAAAGTATATTAGTTAACAGTACTGTTTGGGTTTACAGTGTACCATTGAGAGCATCGTGACTAGATGCATCTCAGTTTGGTACAGTAACTGCACATCATCAGACCAAAAAGCACTACAGAGGAGTGTCAAATCAGCCCAGCACATCACCGCTACCTAGTTCCCTGCCATAAAAGACATTTATCACAAACAGTGTCTACGCATCAGCAGAGCTCCCACTCTTCCCGACTACAGACTGTTTTCCCTCCTGCCCTCAGGGAGACGCTACAGGAGTCGACGATCTTGGACAACCAGGTTTAGGAATAGCTTCTTTCCCCAGGCTGTTGCACACCTAAACCTAGCTACTCATCACTGACTATCCTGACCACAGACTCTGACTCCATTGTTGCACTATTACAGTGTTACTCTGTTTGCACAATTCTAACTTTATAGATTTGCACCCTACCTCATTGCATACCTCAACCTAAAACTGTAAAGACTGTTTTGCACAATTAAACACGTTTACATAACATCATTTTCAGTGAAAATCTGCATTGTTATTAGCATTGCTGCTGTTTGCTGCTATTTGACATTTATTTATTTCTACAGATATAAATATATACTTTTTGTCTGGTGAAGCCACATCTTTTTGTTTACATTTGTGCTGCACATTGTGAATGACAATACAATTGAATTGAATTTTTCACAGGAGAGGGTAGTCAAGGGGATCTGCCAGAATCCCTTATTTAAGTCTAGCTTTTGCTCCAGTGGTGTGTGGTCTTGCTCCCTGGAGGCCATCTCATCATGGATCTTGGTGATTTTTGATTACCACAACACCCACAGCCTTACCAGCTGCAATGTTGGTACCAGAGAACAGCATGTTCTTCTTTTCCTGGGTACAGTCCATGGGTGAGTGACTGGGTCTGTGTATTTAATGACTAATTTGGACTCCCCTGTCAGAATGGACTGGTCCATTTGTAGTGTTCTGAATTTGATAGATGTTGGAGGGCAGCATTTGCAATGCTGAGTACCTGAGGAGGACATTCTTGACCCCCTCTTCTGCAGAGACTTCCATGTTAGGTTTCCACATAAGCCAGCTCCCAGAACCAGTACCCACAGTGATCTCCTTGGGGGGGAGGTTTGGGATCTCTGATAGAGACTTGTCTCCATCTCTGACTCTCGCAGACTGTAAAGGGGCTGAGTGGACATACATTGACCCCAGATAGTAGCTAGCACAAGCCATGGTAAACAGAAAGAAAGATGAACTAAGGAATGAAAACAAAACCTAGCAGCATGGGGGCTGCAAAGTAAAAGGCAAAACATAAGCAGAACAAAAAGCCAAAAACAGAAGCTCACTAGCAAGAGGCAGAACAGACAGAGTGAGCAGGAACAAAACAAAACAAAACAGAAGCCAAAATGATATAATAACCCATACAAATGGAAGAAATGACAAAACAGAAGCCATAAGCAAAAACAGAAGCCATGACAAAACAGGAGCCATTACAAACCAATGATCAGCAAAGGAACAAACCAGAAAGAGGGGCTTATATAGGCAACCTAGAAGTCATTGGAATTGGACCCAGGTGCATCCAATCACAGGCAGGTAATAGGTCCCAGAGTCTTAAAGAGGCAGTGTCCCAATAAGCAGGTGCAGGGTACAAAATGGGACACCAGGTGTCACTCGCGGTGACACAGACTCCACCTCTCAACATCTACAGGGGCCAAGCAAGATGGCCATGCCCAGTTTTCCTGTTTCAGTTTCCACTAATTCACTGTCTCTGGAGTTCTAGTAAATTCAGTTAATCACCAGCACCTGTGTCTTCTTTAGTATTGGTATGCTGTTCCCAATGTAAATCGCTGTGTAGTTCTCAATGTTAAAGAGGGCTTTTACCAGAAAAGATCTTTTACCATCAAGCAGGTTGCTCTTTCCATCTAGCATTCTGTGCCCACAGACTCTGTATGTTTTCATTATAATATATTTTCTTTATATCATGCTTTTATGTTTGTGCCATAGACCCTTACATTCTTAGTATTGTCTAGTGGGTTATTATTTTTGCTGCACCAGAGGAAGACTGTAACTACACTGACCTTGCCTAGCACAACATCAACACTGGCAATGCTACACCAATCCACACAAAAGAGGGAGCTCGATGAGCAGCGGATTAAAGAAATGACTACTGCAGGAATTATTGAGCCGTCTAACAGCCTATAGGCTGCTCTGGTGTTTCTGATAAAGAAAAAAACAGGGAACTGGAGGTTTTGTGTGGACTATCATCGCCTGTCCTGGTTTAGCTCAGTAGACCTACATAGCGGATACTGGCAAGTAGCATTAACATCCAAGGCTAAAGAGAAGATGGCATTTACTGTATGCTAGGGACTGAGCTGTGACACTTTACCATAATTCTGTTTGTTTCATATGATTCCGCTGCAATGCTACAGCAACTTTTGAGCATCTCATGGAATGAGTGCTGGCTGATGTTCCTAAAAACTAATGCAGTGTTTATTTGGAGAATGTTTTAGGTCATGCTACTCAATGTGGAGCATGTGTTTCAGGCAATCAGAGTGGTGAACTTACATTTGCATTTGGGGAAGTGTAATCTGCTCCAATGCCAAGTGTACTTTCAGGATCAATCCAGAGAAAGTGCGAGTGGTGCGGGAATAGCTTACACCCTGTGGCACAAGAGAGTTTGGAGTTTCTTCAGGCTGGTATCTTACTACCACCGTTTTCTGTGAGGCTTTCCGAATGTAGGGCAGTGGTAGCTCAGTGGTTATGACATTGGAGTCTGATCAGAAGGTCATGAGTTCAAATCTCAGCACCACCAATTGCCACTGCTGGGTCCCTGAGCAAGGCCCTTAACCCTCAACTGCTCAATTTTATAAATGAGATAAATATAAGTCACTCTGGATAAAGATGTCTGCAAAATGCCAATGTTGCACATGTGGGATGAAGCTGTGTGCATTCACCATCATCCAAGTGAGCCTCTGCAGCACACTGGTGCTGCTGTTTCCTTGGCCACGGGGCGATTTCATGGTGGACATCAATGTGAGTGACAGTGTTTTCCCAAATTCAGGATGGGGAAGAAAAGGTGATTGCTTTCTTCAGCCCCATCTCAGCAAACCAGAGTGGAATTACTGCATCTAACACACAGGGAGTTAGTAGCTGTACTGTCTGGACTGTGGCACTTCAAGTCTTACCTGTACAGAATTCCATTCCAGTATAACACAGATCAAGCTTTGCTTACTTGTCTTTTGCACTTTAAATAGCCAGAGGGTCAAGTGGCGAGGTGGATTGCTGTGCTCCAAGAATTCAAGTTTACAATAGTCTCACTCTGGGAAGCTCCATGTACTGTCGCACTCTCACAGCGCCGGTGCAAGCTTGAGGAATGCAGACACTGTGTGTGGCTAGAGGAGCACTGTACTGCAGCTGTAGTAGAGCCTACACCCACTGAACTGAATGCATTGGTGGTAATGTGACTCTTTTAAAATTTTGAACAACAATTATTTTCTATCTTTGCCATGTCACATAAAATATAGTATGCTGAATTACTGAATATACCGTGCTGCAGACAACAGGCTACTTAGACACATCTGAATATTTGTATTAGATGTTGTATTAGATGGTTATAACTGAAACAGATTTTGTCGAGGTCAGCAGAACTGTAGGATGAATCCTGAAAGTACAAACTTTCCCAATTAATCGCGTAAGACTGGATGGAAATAGTTGCAAGTGAAGGCCAAATGCACACTTTTCTTTTTGAATTAAAGATCCAACTCCAAAAATATTTAATTAATTATCCAACTCCATTTCATACTTGAACAACTGTAATGATTTTAACTATGCAGACTAAAGGCATTATAATGTATGTGCAGCTATGTATCATCAGTTAGTCACAGTATATCAAACAATCACCTTTAAGTGAATAATACGTGTATAATACATCAGTGTTCAAATTATCAGTTATATAATGGATTCATGTGAAGCTTACAGGGTAATGTTCCTATGTCTAAGGCTTTATCTGTTAGGGGGTGGTCAACCCCCCCTTTGACCACCAGGGGGAGTCGACCTAGTCAACTGTTTCGCTTGCCCCTAGCTGTCCCCAGAGAGCCAGTAATGGTGCCTCTTGGGGTCTACTATTCCCATCAGGCCTAGGGGCAATCAGGGGCGATTAGGGTTGACGGTGAGCACCTGGTCTGCCTGCTATATAAGACAGGGCTCAACCAGGTCTCACTGTCACACCCTTAGTTTTTTTGTGCACTCTGCACACGCTGCCAGGGACAGAAAACAGGGTACTACCACCATCTTTGGTAGCAGGAGGTAATTTTGCCAGGGCTAGCTTCTTTTCTGTAGGGACTTGGGCTTAGCCCTGGGTGTGATTTAACTCCTGCCATCATCCCCACCTTTAAGAGAATGAGCCCCCTCAGTTCCGCTCACGTGCACGCTGCCCCAAGTGTCATGACTGGCATGCACGCATTTGATCTGAGGTCTGAGGCAGCTTCTCCGGCCTTATGGGGACTGATCATGGGCGGGGTTCAATACCCAGGCGCCGGGGCCTGCCTCAGTTCGGCAATTCTCTTGCCGCCTTTCCCCCCGTCTCATGGGGAAAGTTGGCATTGGTCCCTTACACAATTACGCTGCCTCTCTGCATTTTACAGAGAGGCATGCGGTCCTCCTCTGTTTAGCTCCGTGCCTCACTTCCGGCCGGTCTATCGGGGCGATCAGCGTCACACGCTCGTGACGGAGGCACGGACAGACAGGGGAGCCCCGATCATTCTAAGTAAAATCATCTAAGCACCATCTAGCCCCTAAGCGAGTGGTCTTTTTGTTTTAAAGGGCGAACATTATTATTTCACGTTTTGTTTCAGTTTCGTTTTCGCTCTTTATTTCCTGATTTTATTATCCTTTCCCTTGTTTCTTTCCTTTGTTTATTTCCTGGTTTGTTCATCCTTTGCCCCGTTCACGTCACCTCAGACTCCACCCATTTCACTGTTTACACTTCAGCGAAACATTCGCTGGCGTTCCCGGGGGAATCCCGGATATTATGTCAGTCGCCTGGGCGCCCCTCTACGGCAACCTCGCCTTCTGGCAGCCGCGTTTGTCCCACCCCTGAGTGAGGTAAGTGAGAAACACCTGAGGCTCCCCTTTGCGAGTCCGTGCCCCGCCTCTGCCGATTCTCTTCCAGGATTCCCCATCTATTGTCGGCAGCTGCTGGCTTGACTCATTTACAGGTCTGCTCTGGCAACCCATCCCTCACGACACGCTGATAGACTAGGGGAAACGAAACGGGCTGCAGAGTGAGACATCATGAGATCGAGTCCAGCTGCGGTTGACCATATTTTCTCATCTTCACCCATGTTATTTATATATTTTATTTGAGGTTTTTTTTTCTATTTAAAGGGGCATTAATCAACTCATGTGAACCCTGGCCACTCACCTACCGCTCTGTATTGGGCTGGTGCACCGCACCTGGGTCCTATCTCCCTGGGCGGCCTGTAACATTATCTAGCATAAATTGTTATCCTATTAGCTCAGAGGTTCCTGCCGATGTATCAGAGGTCATTTGGAACATGGTTAATGTATGTAAAAATAGATGTAAATACTTATTATATATTTTCACAAAAACATTTCACACATTTCACAACTTTTTTTTGTTTCACTTACTTTTAAACTTCACATGCCTCAGGGCAATGCCTTAATAACACATAACCAGGCTTAAAGGCCTAACAATAACCAGGCTCAAAGGCCTAACAATAACCAGGCTCAAAGGCCTCAGCAGCTTCCTCCACCTCCGGCAGACCTTGTTGTATCATTTTCAAAACAGCTATCTTTGAATGCTGTGGTAACCACGAATTTTAAACCAACCATGAATTCACCCAGAAAGACCAGCATACAGCTGCCACTTATCCACCAAGCTAGGAATTCTATCATTCACGCACCCACATTCACCATATTACAATTGAAAAGAAACTCACACAGTTCTTTATAGATGAGCCAATCAATACATTTTCCTTACCAGCACTCCGATATACTGTTCATGTGTAGTTTCATTCACCCCCGGAAGAGGCTGGAACCTAAAGTGCTTACCTCAGCATTTTTCCCCACTTTCTCTTTTCCAGTTGTGAGTGAAGCCGAGCATGTTCTCAAAAGTGATGCTTTGTATAGGCAAGTTCACCTTTCCATGCTCTTTTCCTATCCTGATCATTATGTCAATTTGTTCTGTGGTGTTTCCAATGAAGATAGAGAAGTTTCTTGCTGAAATAATTTCTTTATTTACATGAAGAAAGGAGGAATTTTCTGCATGCAATCCTACCTCTTCTTAGGGCACAGAATTTTTATAATGCTAGAATTTATATGATGACGTACTGAATGTCATGGCCACTTCAACAATAGAAATTTTCTCCTCACTTATGATGCTTGGAATTCAGTAGCTATAACCCATGCAATAACCCCTGTGACTTTCCGAAGGTTGTGGTCTAATTTCAGAGGGTTGTAATCTTAATTATTTAGAGCCCAGCCTTGAGAACTTTAGTGTGCTTGTTAGAAAAATACACTATTATCATACATATTGCATCACAAGTTGTGGTGGTGGTTGCTGTGCAGCTCCTCTGGGCTGTGGTGATCCTTTCTGGTCAGAGATGGCGTATGCTTATGGTCACTTTGTAAAGTAATCCATTGTAACTAAACAAAACAATTGCCAGGCTCAGTGACCAGAAATGGCCCCAGTACAAGCACTGCTACTGGCCACATGTAAATTTCCATTTCCTGCACATAATTTCCAAATTGCATCTTCAGCTAGTCATTGTCAAATGTTCTGCAGAGGTTCTCCACAGGAGGAGACAAGGTTCTTGACTTTCATCCTGATTTTGTGATTGGCACAGCTGCTTAAATTAGTCTTTAAACTTTTGACCCTATCACCACCAAATAACAACAAATAAACTTTAAATTCCTCAAATAAGCCTGCTAGCGGTAGTTTAAGTACCACTTCTGAACTATCTGACACTGTTTAAATGACTTGGCTCCCCTAAACATTTCCTTTTAAATACTTTCTAGCCTTTCCACCTTAGTAACTGGAACCTCAGAGCCAAATGTATTGGCCAATTCTAGAAATGCCACATGGAGATACCTACTTTGGTGTCTTTGCCTCCTGAATTTGATACCCAAACATATGACTATGCTCTAAACAACTTGCAAAACCTAAGATTTGAATTCAGTATACAACATATTATATAACATCAGCAGTATTTGTATTTCTGACTTTTAAAATGTTTTAGCATCACAGAAATATTTGCCAGAAACACCTAAAATATGAATTTGTGGCAAATTTGCTGCAAACAGTAAATACTGTAGCAAACATTCAGCAAACAAATGCAATTAATAATTAATCGTTTGACAAGAGTTTTCCACAAACTTAGCCAAAAATCCACTACACATTTGCCATAAACCTAATTTGAATATGAAAATATGACCTTGCTGCAAATTGGCGGCAACATTGCCAAAGGTTAACCACAACTGTTTGCAAGAAACCTAATATTTTTTAATTTTTTAATAAGGGAAATTGAAAGAAATATTTACAAAGTACAAAGCAGCTATCAAGAATAGTAGTACATTTAATTGCTTAAATCTTTGGGTTATAAAATTCACGATAGGTTAATGTTGTGCATCTTTGTGGACAAAACAGACAGTTACTTTGCGTCGTTAAACAAGGGTCAGTTCCTTAATCAACACGGACAAAAACATATTTACCGTCTACTTAAAAGTACAAAGGTTAGTTAAAGTTCAGATATACGTAACCATCTACTAAAATACAAAGGTTAGTTAAAGGTCAGTCAGTCATGTGGATCATATTGTATTTATCACATCCTGAATCACTAATGATAAGGTCTGTAACAGGCACATGATTAAAAAGATTAAGTACATGAATTGAGTAAATGAATAATCAATCTAAAATTCTATCACAAAACTTTTTATTGCAAGTTATAAATCTTGTGCGTGAGAGAAGATTCAAGTTAATAATATTCTCTCTGGACACATGAGCAACTTGCATGGTCTTTGGAGGGCAGAAATAGATATAAATAGGGCATATAATTCACCACAGTTGAACCAATTAGATCTTTTGTAGGGTAAGTATGAAGTCAAAGCCATTAGAAATGAATAAAGGAACAAAATGCATACTTGTAAATCAATAACAATCTGGTTTATGTTTTCTACAGGTAATGAATGGAGCAACAATTTTCCAATAATACCTTCAGCTTCAACCTTCAAATTGCCAGATTTGATGTCCCTCCTCATGCTATTTATCCTATTTTTATCATTGGAGCTCT
>JAOVVH010000054.1:28912625-28926752 GCA_028566435.1 Scorpiodoras heckelii
GCACCAGTGCACAAAGCAAGGTCCATAAAGACATGGATGAGCAAGTTTGGTGTGGAAGAACTTGACTGGCCTGCACAAAGTCCTGACCTCAACCAGATAGAACACCTTTGGTATGAATTAGAGCAGAGACTGTGAGCCAGGACCTCTCGTCCAACATCAGTGTCTGACCTCACAAATGCACTTCTGGAAAGATGGTCAAAAATTCCCATAAACACACTCCTAAACCTTGTGGAAAGCCTCCCAGAAGAGTTGAAGCTGTTATAGCTACCAAGGGCCGACAACATATTAAACCCTATGGATTAAGAATGGGATGTCACTCAAGGTCATATGCGCGTGAAGGCAGACGAGCGAATACTTTTGGCAATATAGTGTACTTTTGGCCATGTAGTGTATTTATACAAGGAAAACACATTGATTGTGAGGTGTGTGCACGTCACGCTGGCCTCTGACCTTGGTGCACGAGAGTGTGCAGGTCGAGCTCTTTCCGCCGCTTGAACGCTTGCCCACACACAGAGCACGGGAAAGGATGACTAGTGTGCAGCAGCCTGCAGAAAGGAAAAAAAAAGGAACAAATGAAATACAATTACTCAAATTAGTTCATCATAATAAACCTCATTATGTGTAATCTTTCAACCTCAAACTCTATTAACAAGTGCACTATCCCGTACTGTAAGATTCATCCGTATTTGGAACACAACTCATTAAGACTAGCTGAAAGGAACACAGTCCATGAATACACTGAGGTGCCAGTGTGTACGAGCTGTACCTCACACATACATCATCCAAATAACATCAGGTCAGCGGGGGTCCTGTGATGCTCCTTGTCCACTAATGGATTAATGGACAGGGTGGGGGGGCTGACAAATAGTGCACAGCAACAAGGCCACAGTCAGTAACTGTATATCTGCAGAGTCTCCCTATACGGTATGCGTACTTGGCAAAAAAAACGGAA
Source organism: Scorpiodoras heckelii (assembly GCA_028566435.1). Classification (NCBI taxonomy): domain Eukaryota; kingdom Metazoa; phylum Chordata; class Actinopteri; order Siluriformes; family Doradidae; genus Scorpiodoras; species Scorpiodoras heckelii. Next base: position 28,913,578 of record JAOVVH010000054.1, read on the forward strand.
ATAAATGTAGAAACGAGATATGTGTGAAATAGAAATGTGCGAATGTGTGTATCGGTACCTCAGCACATATTTAATATGTTAATCCACCAAACTAAACAGCCTTTGAGTTCTTAACCCTCTCTGAAACCCAATATCCTTCCACAATGGAATATGCAAAGTAATGTGTATGTGCATAAGGACAATAAACGCTGCCTGTCTATAGATCAAAACAGATGGTCTTGTGTCCTTTCCATGTGGCTTTGAATGTTGTCCCCGTGTCTGCATGGGTTTCCTTCAGGAGCTCTGGTTTCCCCTAAACTCTAAAGAGATGCAGTCAGGTGAAATGCTTCCAGGACCACAGTATCATCATCAGGCAATTCCTTAAATCATTTCAGGACCTGACTCAGATGATGATGCATTAGTCAGTCCAAATTCTGCAGACGTAGACACACTTTTCCTCTGCCTTTTTAAAAGGTATTAAAATTGAGCCAGAACATACTGCTCTTCGGCAACGCTACAGCTCTGTCCTTTGCCTCAGTTCAGCAGCTCGGATCTACAAAAAGTACTGCAAACAAAAAGTACATCCGTGCATGTTATGTTCCGATCCACCGGCTGGGTCGATTCAGGGTCGAGTTGCTTTCTCACTTCTATATTTTGACTCGGCGCTTGTGAAAGCGTCCTACAAAAATAACCTTTACAACGGTTGTATGTAATGACCGTCATTACACAAGAGAGTCTAAGCATCAGAGCTGCCATTTTCACACTCTACATAAACACACACTCAGCCCTAGTGACTAGGTATTAGCCTGGTGAGAAAGCGACTGATTAGCAGCTGATCTTATCGATATATGCATCTTATCAATAGGCATGAGAACTCTATTTATAATGTAGGTAGATTTGTAGGTACTGGTTTCAGGAGAGATGGGGGTTTTTTTAACCCAGAAGGTTTTTAGTATGCTGAGCACACAGACACTTTCCCCATTAATGACTAACCTCTGTAAACTGAACCAGGGTTGTCAGATCCGAGGCGATCTACGGGTTTAAATTCCCTTCTCGCTGGATTTATAATCTGAAAAGGGACCTCTGGAGACCTATCCGACACGGGCTGATTAATATCTCTAAGACATGGCTTGATGAGGTCATGCCTTGTAATGAGGTGGGTCAAGGGTGAAGCTTCATTCACTTCCTGCTCAAATCTTGTGTTCTGTCTGCACGCTAATGTGCTGTATGTGTTTAACATCGGCACAGCCGTCATATCTGGACTAGAAGTAGCTCAAGGGCTGTAGTCTCATCAGAACCTGGGCCATGTCGTATCGTAAGAGTAGTGAGACTGTAAGGGGGAAAAAAATCATGATATGCTAATCATACAACCCAGTGTAACATTTTCTGTCATAATATCTCATTTTAACTACATGGTTTCAAAGAGAATTATATTAAATAGCAGAACACTGCAGCAGCAGGGCAGATATTAAATTATTCAGTCAAGGACAGTGCTAGAGTAAGTCTTAGAACTGACTTTTTAAGAGAAACATTCTCCTTCGGTTAAAAGCATTGCACTGGAAATTTATTCACTACGGCGAGAAAGAAAATGAAACTAATGCTTATAAAGCATTGATGTCAACTCCACGATCCTCACACCTGAGGCTTGTTAACGCATCATCTGCAGGAAGTGAACCGACTCTTCGTAGATCCTGCAGAAACCTTGCAATGACACTCACCTGTGCATCTGCAGCTGGGAGTCCAGCTTGAAGCTGGCTGGGCAGTCGGGGCAGGTGAGCAGATGGGTGTCTCCAGGTGGACGTCCTCGCCCTTTGCTGCGCCCCTGGCCCCTCCTCCCGGCGCCCTCCTCGTGGGTGAGCATGTGGCGTTTGAGGGAGGCAGGCTGAGAGAAGGTCTTGTTGCAGGCGGGGCAGGTGAAGGAGCGTGGCGGACCATGGCACAGGCTGTGGCGCACCAGGCCGGCCGGCGTTGGGAAACTCTTGTTGCACACGTTGCAGTTGAACAGCTTCTCGCCTGTGTGCTGAAAGACGTGTTCACGCAGGAGGCTGCGCCGCGTGAAGCCCTGCCCACAGTGAGGGCACTCGTGGGGGAGCGGCGTGCGCGACCAATCGCGGCTCAGCTTGGCTGTGGCCTCGAGCGTGGCATCGGCCAGCGGCATTTCGGTCGAGGTTTCTGAGAGGAGTTAAAAAAATAATAATAAAACAGTTCTGATCATTTATCGAAACTATTTGATAAACAGAAAGACAAAAGCATCACTGATTCCGATTATGTAGGCTAGTTTTCTTAAAATTGTCGAACACATCACAGGAGTCAGACGTTTCCTTTTAAAATGAGCGTCTCCTATTAATTCTGTAAAAAGACGCCGAGTCATAAAATCGGTTCAACAGCTTAGGATCAACTGCACCCCAAATTAGAGGACTTTATCCAAATTAGAGTCTGCATGCTAAACTAGCTAGTTAGTGATTAGCAATTCTTGCCGATTTTGTATGTTTTAAGAGATTTGGCCACTGTTAAATAAAAACAGTGAGAACATGACAACATAAATCAAACCTCACATCCCAGGGTTAAATCTTATCCCATGTCTACCTGTGACACACAAGCTACTTAACAATCCTACTAGTTCTTTCAGGTAGCAGAAGAGCACATGGGTGTGTCCAAATTGCATATTCACATCTATCCGTTGCTCCTGACATTTGTAAATGAGGATACTGGGGCAGTGGTAGCTCAGTGGATAAGACGTTGGACTACTGATCGGAAGGTCAGGGGCTCAAATCCCAGCACTACCAATCTGCCACTGGTGGGCCAATGAGCAAGGCCCTTAACCTGCAACTGTTCAGCTGTATAAACGTGATAACTCTGGATAAAGGTGTCTGCCAAATGCCATCAATGTAAATGTAAACGCACATGTGTAAAAAAAAAAGTTCTCAGACAATTGTTTTGAGGCTGGAGGCATTTATAAAAGCAAAGAACAGGGATACAAGTAATAAGACAAAATCTTGTCATATTCAAAAAGGAAATGTAATACCAGCTCTGTACCTTAATATACCGAATGTCATGGTGCGATAAATTAAAGCATGCATGATTTTGCACTCACTCGTAATAGCATACGCTTCTCGCATATAGTGTTGCTTCCTGTTATCCTCTCCTAATGACTAACACGCCATACTGACTCACTTAGCTATAGGCTATGTGTTGTTATTATTACTGCTGCTTTCAGTATGCAGCCTTGAACATCTTGTTACAGGAAACAAAACATATTTCTAAGACCTGTTTATTATTAGTTGTGGATTTTGTGGGGAGTCTGAGGTACAATTAAAATGAATGGATTAATATAACCGTAGGCTTTGTCTTACAGCTGACAGCAATGTCAGGCCCGGGCTGTACAGAAAATCAATACAGCACGGACCAATCAGGTTAAAGAATTAGCTAAAGAAAGCAGCTGTGGTATAATGCATTTTAAAATACTAAAAGAATGTTCATCAAATACCAAGTACACAGGAATGATTTTCCTTTCAGAGGTCTAAAACTTCTACGTAAAACACAGCTGTGAAAGACTGATCCTCTTAAAATCTAAATACATGTGAGCAGCTACTGACCTGGCCTTCGAAGCAGGAAGTGGGGTGGAGCAGAAGGGTGTTTGGAGAGAGAGGTGAGGGCGGCGTTCAGTCTAGCAGGAGAGGGGACATCTTTGCGATGTTCTCTGCGATGGTACAGAAACTGAGTGGTGCTCATGAACTCCTGGCCGCACTCTGGGCAACTATGCAGCGCCTCCGCTAGGCCATGCTCAGCGCTGCGATGATTTGCTAACTCGTGCTCGGCGTTAAAAGAGCACCCGCACTGACTACACAGGAAATTCTGGGATGTAGAAAGCACCGAAGATGCCGCCTCATCTGTCTGTGTCATATCCACATCGCTAGCCTCTATCTCCACTTGCTTCTCTTCAACTACTTCCTTGTTCATGGGCTCAGCTCTGTCTTCAAGTTCCTCTTCTTCCATGTTGACGATCGCCTCAACTTCGGTCTCCTCTATTTGTTCTCGTTCAACTTCCTGAGGCACGAGTTCATCTCCGTTTGGTTGCTGGATGAGCTCGCCTCTAATCTCAGGATCGAGCTCCACCTCCACCTGGGGGATGGGCACAGCCTCGGGTAAGGTCTGCTCCAGGCTGGTGATCTCCATTAAACTCTGTCCCTCTCCGGCGGTGGCGAGCAAAAGCAGACCCTCTCCTGGAGCCTCCAGCAGGGTGGTGGAGAGCTGCGGCACCTCCACCTCTTTCTGCTCCTCTTCCTGTGTTTGACTGCGGTGCTGTTTGCGGTGGTAGAGGAACAGCGTGGTGTTGAGGAAGCCTTCGCCACACACGTTGCACCGGTGGATGGCCTCCTTCAGGTTGTGCGCCGTCTTCCGATGAGTCACCAGCTCTGAAGCCAAGCTAAAGCAGCAGCCGCACTCCACACACAACAGGCTAGAGGGAGGCTTGGCCTTCTTCTGGCCTCTGCGTCTCACTTGCGGGCTTGGTTCCTGCACAGGCTCCGTGCAGTCAGGCAGCTGAGGCTCCTCAGTGGGCTCAGGGGGATCACTGCTGCCAGCTAAACCATCCTGTGGAACACTTTCAGTATTGATTTCTGTTAATTCTTCATTCACTGGACTAAAATTCTCCGCACTTTCTTCGTCTTTGGCTCCTCCCTCCGACTCAACTAACTGGTCATTACAGGCCACATCGCTCGTCTGTGTGACCTCCTGGCTGACGGGTTGCGTCACTAAAGTGGTAGCCTCTTCCCCAGGTCCGGGTCCGGGTCCAGGACCAGGTTCAGGTCCAGACTCCAGGCCACAGCCGAGCTTACGGTGCTGCTGCCACAGCAAGAGCGCATCGAATAGGAGCTCACAGTCAGCACACTGGTAGAGGACTCGTGGCACATCTGAGGAAGGTACAGATTTCCTCTCACTCTGAACCTCAGGAATATATACAGAGTGAGCTTCCAACTGGAGGATAGAGACAACAGAAAAAAGGATAAGGATAGTTCAGAGTCAAGTCTCGTTCAGTTGGGAATTTTTTCCACGAATATGCTCTGCACAAGCTGTTCTAACTCTGGGTATATAAAACATCATTACTGTATGTTGAATGAAAATAATTTCATTCAAAATAATTTCACTCTCATACTACGAGGGGTACAACCTACAGTACATAACGGCTGCAGGAACCTTGCCTAATCCGCTCCAGCATCGCGAATTATTTCAGCACGCAAACTTCTTCGGTATGTCTACTCATTTCACTTTCAACACGTTCTGAATGCCAATCTTAATTACCTTTTTTCCCCTTCACTGCACTTTCTGTCGCAGCAAAGAACCAAACCTCAAAAGACCATTCCCTTATGCCACTTTGTAATTGCAGATCTTCCGGAGCATAAACACACTTGCAGCTTTTCTCTCATGTCACATTCAATACTGTTATTAACTGCCGAGTCTTTAGGAAGGACCCAGCAGGGGGGTTGTATTACAGTAATCCGATGGAACAGTCTGCGACATCCTCTTTATCTGACGAGGCAAAAGCCGTCTGCCAGCTGTGTGCTGTGCCAGCATTCAAAAATAGCCTGTGCATTCACAGACTATTGCAACTGATGAGAGTGTATTCAGATCTGAGCACAAAAGATATGAGGCTTTCAGAGGTTAGTGAAACAGGTAACGTTGGAGTAAACAGAAAGCATATTGTCGAAGCCATTCAAAACGCTGTCTTGTAACTATGAGGGCTCTTAATGATAAAAACCTTCGAGTAATCCGTTCAATAACTCAGACCATTGATTACTTTAATGTTTAAGCATATGAAGTACCAGATATGTGAAATAGGGATGTCCCGATCAAGTTTTTTTTTGTTCCCAATCCGATTTATTAATTTTGTTCCCGATCCGATATCGAGTCTCAAACCGATACTTCTATTTTGTAGATATTGTCTCGATAAGAACTAGATAATAATGTTCACACAGTGCACACTTCAAGTACATTACAGTTATTAAAATTAATCCAATGTATATATTTAACAACTGAATAGCTCTGCAGTGCTTTAGGAAAAAATTGCCTGCATCCAAACTATTGCTTAATGTTCTTTTATTTTTTTTCTTTCACTTTATTACCTGTATTTTCTACCACAGTGATAGGCTGGTCATCCAAAGTGATGAATTCAATGACCCTCTGTGTAATCTTTTTGGCCATGTAACTGTCTCGAGAAAATTTCTCTCTTCTTTTAAAAGTTTTTTCTAGCGTATGTTGCATAGGTGCAGCCTTTGCCTGGGTTGCCTGAATAAACTCGCTGTGTTCGGCTGAGTGTTTATTTTTAGGTGCCGTATCAAATTGGCAGTATTGAACGCAGCTCTGTTACTACCGCCTCGTGTCCATTACACTTCGCTGTTGGACTTGTTTTGCTTTCCAATTTAAAGTATTTCACACAGCAGACATTATAGAAACGTCCTGCCACATATTGTGCTCTCCGTTTATGACACCTGCGTGACCGCTGACATAAAACAAAGGATCGGGCTTTAGTAAAGCTAATTTTGATTAGTTGAAAAATGCCTTAATCGGCCTGATTCCAATCTCTGAGATCTGATCGGGCCATCCCTAATCAGTATGGTTATCCAAGATGGCCATCTGAAAAAATTACAACCTTACAGTGTTACAGCTTTATAGTTTTACAGCACTGCAGCCTTACAGGTTTACAGATTACACATATACAGCTTCACTGTGCTACAGCTATATTTACAGTGTCGCAGATTTACATTTACATTGTTACAGCTCTATATTATTACAGCATTACACTGTACAGTTTAGCTCAGAAATTGAAGGACTCGCTTGGTGAAATATCAAATGTACAAAATTTCCCCTACTTCCTGAATCCTTCACTGATTTAGTTTCACTCTGAAATGATAAGGCCAATGTAGCTGAATGAAAATGAAAGATTATGTTCCCTAAATTAGTTTGTGTTAATATCGTCTTTGAACTGCACCCATTTTGTCATCGTCACACAGACTTACAGATGGGGTTTAGAAAATACATAGTGTGACTTTATTTAATATAGAAACATGATCAAAACTGTGATCCATTACTTTTAATGTTTATCTACATTTGCCTCACGGCTCCAGTGCACAATTAAGACAGCAAAGTAGAAGTAGGTGAAATTTTGTAAATGAGAACTGCTGAGCTACATCATCACTTAGGAAGACAGGCAAAAACGTGACCAGATAAGGATTTAAACAGTGTTATAAGGATGTTGACATGATGGCAGAAGCAGGTGCAGAGCAGTCTTTATTAAAAGAATCAAAGCACTAACTTGAAACAAGGAACAGGACTCTAGGCATAAACATCAAGGCCAAAAGCAAAACAATGGAATGAAAAGCACAGGATAAGACCCAGACAAAGCACCTAAATACAAGAACTAATGAGGCTGAAATAAGGAACAGGAGAGAGTGATGTGCAGGGGCTGATGGGAGCTGCAGTCCTGACAGATGTTTGTAAATTAAATGCCCTCCAGATTGTAAAAAAAACGTGCTTTTCTATAATGTGTCAATACCTACGTTTAGGATTAATGTTTGTTTCAGTCATTTTACTGCAGGCTGCCACTAAAATGCTCGCCATATGCACATAAATAACTTACACATACTTATTACCTCTGCAAGCAATTTCCTAATAGCAAGGCAATCTCTCACTAACATACACACCAAACATCACAATTAATGCACAGTTCATCTGGAAACAGGAGGGAAAGAAATAAAATCAATCACAGACTGAAGATTGTTTAGTTCTCACCAGCGAGCACGGATTGATACAGCCAGCTGTACTCATCCCACTTCTTCAAATGACAGCTATTCCTTTGGAAATGTATAATTCATCTGTACCCAAAAGACATGCTTCTGTGAGTTCGTGGTTTGCTGTTTTGATAACCAGCATAGTGGTGGCAAAGTTTTTCAAGGACTTTATTCTATGGAGTTTTGCAGCTAGTAAGTAAGTGTGTCTAGGTGAACTGTTGCATTGGCAAACGTTTCCTTCTTTTAAATGCCATGCTTTAAATGGATCATTTATCAAAAGTGGCAACATTTCCGACTGGAACGTTTTAAGGCTTGGACACACTACATGACTTGCAAAGTCGTCAGATCACTGTACTGTTCAAACTACACCACTTGCTCTCTTGTAATCGTGAATGTTTAAGTCGGTGTGGTTTGCACACTACATGGACGATCAGTGACAGGGGGTCGGACGTTACACGATCGTTCTCCACGACGAATCACAGACGAGTTTGTCTGGTCTCCAAACTACATTTTGTCACGAAAACACATGCGAGAAGTGACAAGGGGATGACGTGATACCATGCATGTCCAAAAAATGGACATCAGCAAGAAGCAAGCAATAGAAGTTTTCCGTTCTCATTGGCTGTACCTCGACACCGCACTCACTTCCAGTCATAACCTGCGTGAAACACATTTCACACTACAGGATTTGGACTTTGGACCAGATAATTAGCATGCTACATATTTTTTGGGAGTCTGCGAGCGATCGGCGAGCCTCTCAGATTCACGGAGCTGATTTTTGAGCCCTGAGCGAACGCTGATCTCCAAAACCTGTCGGCGAGCAGAAAATCAGGGCTAAAATAGTGTACTGTGAACTCGGCATTAGCACCGAGGGGAGAAACTTGAATTTTGCTACATGAACTCTAGCACAAATTACTAGCATGTGTTAGTGGAATGGAGAGCTCAAAGCTTAAATGATAAACATACACTGGCTGAACTGATATTTCACTTGAATTTGTGCAAGTGTTTGGATTTATAAGCTTCTGAATTGCTCTATAAGCTTATTTCATCTTACTGAAGTAGTAGATGCAGAGGCTTTGTAGCTCCAGTGCAAAACTTGGCAAGCAAAAGTGGGTCACCAAACATACATTTAGATTAAGATGAAAAAATCCATAAGCGTGATCTCAACCTCCTCACTCTGCCATGTCCCCCATGGAAACAGTAGCAAATGTGTTTTTGTCTTGGTTTTTCCTTCTGTTTTTTTTTTTTTTTGTTTCAGTGTTTTATTCCTGCCCTTGTCTTGTTATTAGTTTGTTTTCTCTTCATATTCGTATTCATGCATTTTCTGAAGAGATTTGATTCTGCCTCGCAAATTGGTTTGGAATTGAAGAGTCAAATTAATGTAAACATAACAGCAAAATTGCCAAGACAGGTCTTACAGGGAAAAAGGAAATTACCCTGTGATGCAGAGGATAATAACAATGGATGCGAATTTTCTGTGGGGTTTAGTACATCTGTTATATCATTCTCATCACTGCCACAGGACAGCTTTGTTCTCCTCTGCTTTTTGGAACAACAAGAACATTATATTTTTTTCCCCATGACTTTCTGTCCTCCTGTGGGTCAACAAAACACCCAAAGTGATGGAAGATGAAGAATCCTTTTGTACACGGTCCAGAAGACCAATTTAAAGTCGCCTGCTTTATGGAGCCATAACATTTTTACTTTCGCTGATTAGATGCCTCAGAGTTGTAACAGTCAACAGTTCAGCCTTGACACAAGATTATCTCTTTGTGTCCACGATCTGTCTTCATTTCTTCCTTTTTTTCCCTCCTATGCTAGCTGTCTGTCCTGTTTCTTCTCTAGTCGGTGAAGACACACAATGTTCTTTGTACTCTTTCAGCTCGGAGGGGGTACGAGACGGCTCTGAGGAGATCAATACGAGAACAGAGATGGCTGGAGGGACCCTGCTGTGCTCAGTGATGGTTCAGTCACGAAGAAATCGATGCTGATGGCACTATTGACAGGCGGAGTGCTGGGAGTCAGAGATATTTCTGATGGAGGAGTCAGGGGTGTAATGGTGAGCAATTTGGTGGGGTAGTCTCATAAGGCGAAAGGTGCGCTATTCATGCGTCAATGTCATGACGGTAGGAAAGAGCCAACTCCCATATCCATGCCATTACCTTTCCTTATCCTCCTTCTCTCTTTTAATTTATGGAATTGGCTCTGAGTCACACTGACTGCTGACTAGTCACACTGACTACAATAAAATCAGCTAGGGTGCACAGCACTAATAATATCTGATGTTTCATCATTGCTTTTGATGTTGCAATATTGTTATTAAAGACTTTTATAATAATTTTACCCGCTGAACAGAATAAATATATTGCCTTCTTTGTGATGCAATGCTAGTAGGGTTCTAAATGTGAAGTGATGGGCAGTATGACCAAACTCTGTATCAGTTATTCATTTTTTTAAGCTCTAGTGGTTTCAAGGTATCTCACAGATTTTTTTTTTTTTGCTGTTCATGACTGTGAATTTATATAGGTTTATAGAGACTGTATACACTGAAGCACCAGACAAACTGGTCATGTTCACCCACATTCATTTTTCATCCACGCTGCTGTTTGCTGGAATTCGTTTAGTCACCGTACACCCTTGAAATGCACATATGTGAAAATCCATACTTTGTTTCTACCTCCGAAATGCTGTGACCAATCTCACAAGCTCCAACTATTAAAACCAAATCCAAAATCGTGATAACTTGCCATTTTCACAGCAGAAAGATGTCTATCGCTTTATATACACACTGGTCGATGCAACCAGTGGTGTGTAACAGTGTTTTGCATAGTACCAGTTTTTCTGGTACTTCAGTGCATCATGTAAAAGTGGCAGAGCGAATAGTGCAGGTAAGATGCATTTACATAAAACCAGCGAGCAAATCAAAACGAAAGATATCCAGAAATGTTTTCAAAAATTGGCAATAGCAAAATAGCAAAAAAAAAAAAAACACAGACAAACACTGACGCGGCTTGGTATTGACAAGTGGGGTTACACTTCAGGTGGGGAATGAAACTTCACAGAGAACAAGGAAACCAGAGGGTGTAAATACAGTGAGTAATCACTGACAGAAGGTGAAAGTGATGAAGAAGACAGCACATTGCTCCTGTCTGCGATGGCTTTCTTTCCATCGTTTGCCTCCTGCTGAAGAGGACAGATGAACGTGGTTTCAGAATCTCTACTCGAAAAAGTCTCCTAAATATGTTTGATCATTTCATTTTGTTGACAAGAAGCCAACAGAAGAGAATCTCTACCCAACTTTACGGCTTGGGTACGGCAGACCCTCAGAAAAGAAGTGCCATAAATTGTGAAGGAATAGTGCCAAAATTGTGCCAAAAAGTTAGTGTTTAGCCAAACAGTTACATTCAAACCAAGTAGGACAGGAATCCATGGATGTGTTTTGAAGCCATTAGCATCTGCAAATACTTTTTAAATTGTGAACTAATGTCACTGCCCACATAGAACAACAATTACAAATGTTATCCTTTCTAGATGACTGGGTTGCCCTGGATGGCCCTCTCATCATGTGCTGTGGTGCCCAAACAAAGTGGGCTTTGAAGACCATGACTATGCAAGATGATGCCCTGCTCAGAACAGCAGCACCAAAGATCCATTACCAAGCAAACTGGTTACAGACAAACTGGTTACCAACCCGGCTCTACACTTGCTGTCATTTCAGACATTGGTTGAGTGCCTCAAGCTTTTTGCTCCAGCTTCATCTTCAGTGCATCCAGTAGACCAAATCCTGATGATACTCATGAAACTGAGGCTTACCCTAGTCACAGCACATCATTTTGAAGTGACACAGGGTCTGGCAAGCACAGTTGTGGGACTGTGGATTGATGTAATGGTTATGCATTTTAAAAGTCTTGTGCCATGGTAACCAAGGGAAACCATCTCTTTGACCATGCCACTTGGATTTATGCAGAGGTTTCTCAAGGCCACATACATCATGCTTTTATTCAGAGAGTGTGCTTCAGAAAGTCAAGGACCTGGACTTGCGAAGTGCCTCATACAGTCAATAATACGCCAGCAAAGCGATTAAATATCATGTGGCAATAGCTCCTTGTGGACTGACCATCTTCATCTCTTAAGCCTATGGTGGCATGTGCAGTGACATATTTATACTGCAAGAGTCTGGGTTTGTAGATTACCTACAGACTGGGGGTGTCACTGCAGATCATGGATTTGCTATTCTACTTACTGGAGATATGCAAATTGACCTTGTTCATTCCAGCCTTCATGCGTAGCTGTAACCAGGACCATATGTAAGATATACAGTATATAAGAAGTAAAATTCCCTAAGATGCTCTACATGGCACTTTGTGTATTCTCCATCAAAAGGGATGTCCAATACTAGGTCTTCGTTAAGTGTCCAGAGAACTAGCTTGCAGATTTGAACTCCCAGACACAGAATGGTCCACGGGCACCAGACGTAATACGCATTTGAACCATTTTGTTACACTAAAAACTGCATCCCCTAAGGATTTGAAGTCTCCATGTGGCTGGTTTAAAAACTCTGCAAGTGACATGGAGAAACTGAATGGGCATTTCAACTCTAGAAGCTGTGAAGCATCAATGATCCTGTCTGGGCTGGCTGCCAACTATGGCTGCTCAGAACAGAGCACAAGACCTCCTTCCTCAACATTATGTCTTCTGTCATTTCATAACCTGAATGGTGGTTCCTTAACTATCACTTCCATGCCATGCCTTTCCTTTAAATGTAATAAACAAGTGTTCATTCAGGATCTTTTGAACCTTAAGGGACCAGTTCTTTCAGGGACTCTCTTTGATGTACTGGCTGTAATGTGTATTTTCCTATCATCAAGTCATACTTGAGATGTGCTCAGCATGTTTGTTTCCTGTGTCAAGCTATCAAGAATCTCTGGGCTACAACTCACTAAAGCATAAAAAAAGCAGCACATTTCTAACACACCAACTTGGTTTTATGTTCATTGTGAAGCAAGAGGGGGTCAAAGGGTAATTCTGTCTCAGTGTGGTTTACAGAGGCATTCTCTCCACTTGCTCTGGAACACAGCTACAGGAGGCCATTTATCGGGAGCTGAATAAGGGGAGATATTACAGAGGCACTGACACTGCTTTTAAATTCTTGGTGAGATCTGAATAGGTTAGGGCTTGGATTTGGCTTCTGGGTTGAAGTGGAGGGACTTGTGGAACTTGCATAATGCTGAGATAATGTGTGATGTTTGAAATGTATTTGTTTGATTTTCCTTTACATTCATTCTTGTCGCTGAATTCCATTGTCTCTAAATTTACCTGATTGGTGTGTATGTATAGACAATGAAACTGAAACACCTGGTTTTAGACCACAATAATTTATTAGTATGGTGTAGGGCCTCCTTTTGCGGC
>JAOVVH010000054.1:28969601-28982436 GCA_028566435.1 Scorpiodoras heckelii
AATGAGTCTGAACAGTGTTGTTTATCATGCTAAATACAGCCGAGTGCTGTAATGTAGAACACAACCAATCAGCTGTCTGCTGTTGATGACATTGCAGGACGTTTCAAATAAAGCCGTTTTAGTGACCGAGTTCCCTGTGAAGTGCCCTTGGGATTCTGGTTCGCTGGTTTGCGTAATTTAACTAATTTTTAATCTGCGTTAATTTTTTTAGTGGCATAAATTTTTTTAATTGCGAATAATTCTTTAATTTGACAGCACTAATTGCAATACAAGAAACATTTGGAAAACCTTATGTTCCAGTTAGGTTCTTTAAATGCTATAGGAACATTCTTGTAACGATAGAGTTATTAGTTCCCAAAACTTTGGGGAATGTTCTCAAAATGTCAGGAGAAGGTTCTTGTAAAACTAACCATAGGAGCACTATAGGCTGATGTTAGTTGAACATTTTGCCTTGGCTTTGATATCGCGATGAATCATCGAGGAACATCATGTGAAATTAAACTATTTAAGTTAGAGACTGATAGTATTATATAATAATAATAATAATAATAATAATAATAATAATTTAATTGGTTGATATATTAATCAAAACATTGCAATTGTTTGCAGTTTTCCCTGTATTGTCTGCTCCACACTGGTTATAAAATGATTAATAATCCCGACGTTATATACATTTATTTATTTCAGACTGCCCAGGAGTCATGGTGCTGTGGAGCCATCTCATATAGGATACCATTCTAATACATTCCTTTATGACGTCCTGAGCTCCTCTGTGACATTTTACCTCACACCGGCAGGATCCAGTTCCCGGTTTAAATACTCCGAGCACGCACAGCTGTCCCAAGACAGAGGTATATCAGTACAGAAACCTGCAGTGATCATGAACGAGCAGCAAGAAGAGTACGTGGAGCATCAGTACATGTGCAGCGAGTGCCAGCAGCTCTTCAATACTCTGGAGGAGGTGCTCATACACCAACAGGTGCATACTGGTGTAGAAGCAGAAGAACTGGTGGCCATTTCCAGCCATGAGGACACAAGGGATAGTCAGTACCAGTGTCTGGAATGTGGCGCCCTTCTCAGTAACTCGGAGGAGCTGCTGCTCCATCAAGAGCTGCACATGAGGGAGGCAGGCCTGGATGTACAACATGGTGCGTGGGGGCTAGAGTGAATGGTTATTCTTGTTTAAATGTATTCTTTATAGATGTTCGTTATTCATTATAGGTATGCTATTTGGGTCCTGGTTATTAAATATACCGTATATGTATGTTTTCACCCGACAGAGCTTTGTGAGGTGGCGGAAACGGACGCAGCGGTCGCAGGAGTCCCGATCCACTACCAGTGCCTGGAGTGTCTGGCCCTCTTCGACACCGCTGAATTGTGGATGGCACACAGGCAGACGCACAAGATCAGCACACACAGCGACATGGCTGACACTGTGAGTACACACGATTCTGCTGTTCAAACAGAAACATTGCACTCACTGGAAACATTCAAGACATTGAAGGAATGTAATGGATTTGCTGAGCAGTGCTGTAAAAAGTGTTAGATTTGACTTAGGTGCAATGCATTGGCCTTTTATGAGGCGAGTGTTGGGATAAGTCAGCAAAAAGGTCACACAAGTTTCTTCTGTCAGGAGTGCAGGACTGGGTGGTCAGATAGCAAGCTTGGGGAGTAAGAATTATTCAGCATCATTCATCTTCAGTAACCGCTTTTTCATGGTCAGGGTCACAGTGCTTTGGAGCAGTTTTAACCAAACATAATACCCAAGGTGCCCTGTCTAGGGTTGATCCTGCCTTGCGCCCTATGCCGCCAGCTAAGCGCCGTCTCTGCCGTGACCCTGGGGACAGGAATAAGCGGTTAAGAAGATGAATGAATGAATACCCAAGGTAGCAGTGGGATCAGTGAGAATTCTCAGAGAAGTACGCAGATGTGGGATTGAAGAACGGTCATTAATGGCAGCGGATACGGTTTATAATTCAGACACATCGTTTGCAATATAAAATATCCTGCTATGTTCTTCATCGTTTCAGGATTATGTTCTACAGCCAGACGGTTCAGTCACCCCTGTGACCAAAGTACAAAATCTGGTGCTAGATGAACAGAGAGCTGGAGAGATCCTAACATTAGCCCAGGTACTTACTGATCATTTGTTATGTATGGAAACTGAAGTACCAAAAAACTGGTATACCCATGGGATCATGGAGGGAACGTTGCACGGTTCTCATGCTGATTTGTTGTGTTTGTTGAGGCCCCAGAAATTCCAATGTTACTTCAGGCAGTGTTGTGCGCCTATCATGTGAAACGATTATTGCCAACAGACGCTGGCAACGTTCACCCAGAGTATTTTTATGGCCACACATCTGTTGTAAGTTCTAAGTTTTGCTTGAATTCTTACAGCCACAGTACACCCTGGAAATGCTCATAAAACCATGTTGAAAATCACAAAATGGTGATAATTTGGCATTCTCATGGTGGAAACAGCTCTAGAAGCTTCCGTAGATGTCTGTCGCTTTAAATACACACTGGCGGACACAACCAATGACATGCATAGGTGGCGTTGCTTTGTATTTTCCATAACCTCCAATACTAGTTTTTCTTCGGTACTTCAGTGCATATGAGAGATTGTAGTAAAGTAAAATGAAGTGGAAACCTTAAATACATTTTTTCACATATCTGAGAGGATTCCTTCTCTGTAGAAGCCTCTTGGATGAACGCCAAAACTCTGTAACTTAGACCAGATCTAGTCTTTGGATGCTGTGCGGTTCTGGATTTTTATTTATTTTTTTGCTCCCTCCACCAGGCTCTTCGAGAGCAGCAGTCTCCGCCCAAGCCGAAAGCTTCACCCAGGACTACTCTTCTTCCCAGCACTCAGTCTCTGCCCGGCTCCACGTCTGCCATGCTCCGCCTCCAGTTCTGCTCGGCCCAAGCCATCGCAGACGGCTCCGCCTCGACGACGGTTCGCAAAGCCAAGCTCCTCCCACCACTTCTCCCCTCCGAGCCAATCAGGCTCGAGAACGGCATCACGACGCTCAACATCCTCCCCACCCTCGAGCACGCAGACTTGGGGAAGCACGCCGAGGAAGAGGTGTTGATCATCCATCCGTACGAGTGCTCAGAATGCAACCTGCTCTTCAGCACTCCAGAAGATTTCCTGCACCACCAGGGAGAGCACTTTCTGGCCCAGGACAAAGAGAGCGGCGGCGCCGGGGTCATGTTGGGCTACGAAGACGGCGCCAGAGCGAGGGAAGACGAAGGAAGCAAAGGTGACGTGAGAGAGGAGGGGAGCAAGGCAGAGCAGGGGAAAGGTCAGGGAGGAAGGCGCTCGTACACGGCCCGGTTGGCAGGTCTGGGAGTGAACTCGTCCGTTTCGTGTGCCAGCCTGCGGTGTGAGGAGTGCAACAGAACTTTCACGACAGCCAATCGGCTGGCGGCACATCTCCGGGTACACGAGCAGGGAACACACGAATGCCCTGAATGCGACAAGGTGTTCAAGAAGGTGGGATCACTGCATACACACATGCGCACACATTCCGGCGAGGCCCGCTTTCTGTGTGTGGACTGCGGCCACAGCTTCACTACAGAAATGACCCTTATCATACACAGGTATGGAAACAAGCAGTGCTTTCTAGTCGCATAAAGATGTATTCCTGTTGATTAACAGATGTCACCAGGGCTTTATGATAAATGATTCTTTTTCCTTTCATTTCCCAGGAAGTCCCATACAACCGAGCCTCTCCACAGGTGCCCTTTCTGTGCCAAAACCTTCACCAATATGACCAAGTTTCTTTACCACCGCCGCACCCATACTAACCGTGAACCAGTCAGCAGCGCCGCCACCGCAGTAATGCCCTGAACACACCCAGGAGAATGTTCCATACTATTCTGCTTAATAGACAGCATGGGCCTGTATAACATATAAATTACACTTTTGTATATTTTTCTCGTGCAGGTTACACTGACTCAGCGGACGCCTCTGTCTATTATGCAGAGGGCAAGAGAACGAGAGGCTGTGTGGAGAAAACAGAAGCAGGCAGCACTTCTGGTTCCTGTAAGTGCCGAAATGGACGGAGGAGAGAGCATACTCGAGACCGCAGCCTCTCTCTGTCAGGCCGCCGTAACAGCAGAAAACGGAGTGGATTCTAACGATCGTACCGCAGAAGACGCACAAAAGCGACAGTCAAATCCAGACAACAGTCTAACCAATGACATTATGGAGGATTCCAACAAATGGCAGGCTCCTATTACGGAAGACGATATAAAGTACCCTTGCTCTACCTGCAGTAAAAGCTTCCCTTCCCAGATCCGTTTGCTAAGTCACCGCCGCACGGCGCACTCCGGCGAGCGCCGCTTCAAGTGCAACGTGTGCGGAAAACCTTTCAAGAAGCAGATCCATCTGCGGAACCACCTGCGCACACACACGGGCGAGCGTCCCTTCCAGTGCAGCGTGTGTGGCAAGACCTTCTCGTCGCTGGCCAACCTCACGCGCCACAGCCTGACTCACACCGGGGTGCGGCCGTACCGCTGTGACGTGTGCCACCGGGCTTTCACACAGTCCTCTAACCTGCGTCAGCACCGCCTGCTCCACAGCAACCCCACGCCCTCGGCTTGCCCCGACTGCTCAGCCACGTTCATCCGGCCAGCGAAGCTTGTAGCACACAGATTCCTTCAGCATCCTGGAGCACCAGCGCCGTACCCCTGCCCACATTGCCCTGCAGGGTTCTTGCGCAAGAAGCAAAGGGATTTGCACTGCCTGGAGGAGCACCCGAACTTGACACACACTTTTACAGAGGCTACTAGTGAATCGGGGCTTAAAGGCGAGAAGGCATCTGGCGAGGGAATAGAGCAGGCAGCTCCTTCAGTCCCGAAGCCAAACTTGGACTGCACCATTTGTGGGAAGCGCCTGAACTCCGCTGCTAACCTGCGCCTCCATCAGCTGAGCCATAGACTGGGACCGGGCCGCCCATGTGGCTCCAGCTCAGTCTCTGGGAAATCGTACCCGTGCCCCGTGTGCGGGAAGCTGTTCGTTTCGGCGTCAAGCGTCACGCTGCACCAGCGCGTTCACACAGGCGAGAGGCCATATCCTTGTGCTGTCTGTGGCAAGCGCTTCCGGCAGAACACCCACCTGCGCGAGCACCTGCGCACACACTCGGGCGAGCGGCCGTTCCGCTGCGAGTTCTGCAGTAAGGGTTTCGTGCAGAGCATGCATCTGGTCGAGCACAGACGAACACACACCGGGGAAAGGCCACACCCATGCGGAGAATGCGGAAAGACCTTCAAGACCATCTCGAACCTGAGGAACCATCGCAAGACCCACAACAAGGCGCAGCAAGAACCAGAGCAAGGCAAAGATGCCAACGTGGAGATCACTATGGAGAGCAACCTTGCAACACTTGCCGTGGTGAATGCCTCGGATATGAACCCTTGCCCACAGGGTATCCACCTGGGGCAGCCACAACTCATACAGATCCAGACGTCTGGTCTAGAGCAGGTACGTACCATTTAGGGTTTTATGCCGTGACGAAGTAGAGTAGAGTCATTTAACAGATCTAGTAATCCGGTCTCACTTCTTGTCGTCTTCTCTTGCTTTTTTCAGACTCAAGGCACTCCCACGATCATGTGTAACGAATTTGGGGAAGCAATAGCAATCATCGAGACCAGCGGCGATCTGGCGGAGGCTATAGAGCTTTATCACACGGCGCTGGAAAGCGGCATTAACATGGACACCATCACTCTGGACAACCTGCAGCTTATGTGAATCAGCAAGAGCAGTTCATTAGTCTGAGCACATATTGTGGGACACTTAAGAGTGAGGACAGAACAGGAATTAAGAATTGATTCGATCTACTAGTTAATAGTAGGGAAACTACTTTCCTCTCTCTGGAAACGAGCACTGATCTTAAGGGATTAAAAAGGAGTCTGGGACGACGGTGTTTCCGAGCGTCGGTCTGAATTCCTGAAGGATTTCAACTTGCGATTAACAGTGCCGAAGACCTCCAATTTCCGAGGCTGAAGATACCAAAACCGTAGATGAGCAGGACTGTGAATAACAGTGTTATCATAGTGACCCTCGCATCAGATAAAGACGAATGTAGCTGCAGGATAAGCGCAGACTGCTTTTTTTTTTTTCCAGGACAATACACTGTTTTGTGGCATGTTCCTTGAAAGGAACTTTGACTTTTCAAGCACGGATGTGAACATTAAACCACGACCACAAGGAAAAAAAAATGTCTTAACAGATGCAGGCACTGTGATGAAGTAATGCCTACCGGAGGGTTGAGGAGCACTTGTGCTGCTTAACCTGATTTTTACAAGTTCCCCAAGTGTCTGTTAAATAGGGTTGTTTTTTTTTTTTACTGTACAGTATTATCAAAGATTGTTGTAAATAAAAATTTAGAGTTGGTCTCATTGTTGTAATGGTGTTTCTGTGGTTTGAGAAATGTAGCTCGAGATCCGTCAGCGTAGCCGTAAGAAATTATCACGGAGAGTTCTGATGTAAAGTCGGTTCCTTAAGATCAGCTCTAAGCACAACAGTTATACACCGTGTGACCAGAAGTATGTGGACACCTGACCATCATGTGTACATCATACGCAGACCTTCCCAAAACCTTGATTATCTAGAACGTATTTGTATATGCTGTAGCATTATGGTTTCCCTTCACTGGAACTAAGCAGCCTAAACCTTGTTTCAGCGTAGCAGTGCGCATGAGAACAAAGTGAGGTTTGAAAGAATTACAAAATACTGCTTCCTGTGTGGACAATTTACACACAAAGTGTTTTCTTTTACGCAGAACAGAGGTGTTGGTGTTTATTTGAACATCTATTTATTCATATATTGAGAGAAATAGATACAAATGTAGAGCTTATTTGTATAAATCTTTTCACATAATTAGCAAAATGTTAATATTCATATTCATTTTTTTTTTTCCATCGTTTTACAGTTCCTGTAATGGCATCGTTTAACGTTTAATAATGCTCCTTACTATGGTACAGAGCCAGGAGACTCCACCAGAACTATGTACAACACGAACACGCCTCACACAGCACAATCATCACAGACACCCTGTCTCCTTCTCCTCTTCTTCCACATCTCTCTCTTAGCCTGACCGAAAGTGGCCGAGGTATAGAAAGACCAATAAAGTGACAGAAGAAGGGAAAAGCAGGAACGAAGGAACAGGGAGGAATGTTAGTGGAGAAGGTTGAACTAAGAGCTAAAAGATAGCCTGGACACCATAGGAGCGTGTAATCTATTTATGTTCTTGAAGGAAGAAAAAAAGAAGGTCAATAAAAAAGGAAAATGTCGCAGCCGAAGTGCGATTTCGGAGGACGGGCTAGTTTCTTTTCGCTCCCGTCCTCTCACACTTCCATCCTCGAAAGCAAGACATAAAAGGTGCAGTATGTCGGTTATACGGATCAGATCCACAAGAACAGTATTAATAAGAACAGTAATGAGAAATTCAATAACATATTAACCTGTAGATCTAGGAGTTAAATTAAAAAGTCAAGTTTGCTTTTTTCTTTTCTTTTAAAAAAGTTGTCTCATAGTAAAATCCTTACAATGTATCTCACCAACGTTTCTACCTCCTCATTTCATATTAACTTGAATAAAATGGCATGAAAAGAAAAATTAAATATTTTTTCAATATATATGGAAAAAAAAAAAAACATGTCCAATCAATGACCATAATGTGCCCACTGACTTCCCTTCTAATAACGTCTTCCTTCATGGCTGGCCATTCTGTAGCTTAGGCCGTGACTGGCGTCTATTACAGCCAATCATAGGAAGAAGGGACTTGTGGAAAGCTAAGCTAGTCCCTCGCTGAAAACTATTCAGTGCCTTGACGATGCTCGCTGATAAAAAGCCTTTAAAAGTGAAACACAATGAAGGGAAAGGGGAGGCAAATATCAAAATATACCAGTCCATTAAGTCTTCATCATCTCTAAAACCTAGCCAGTGGAGGCCGGCCTCACAATGACTGGCAGTAAACCATGAGCCTGTGACGAGCCTTCTGTGCCCAACTGATACTTCCGTATGTCACGTTAAAAAAAAAAATCAGTTTTAGTCTGTAAAGGAATGGGATGCTCTCCTAAGTCCTGGCTTTGTAACGTAACGGGAACTTCACTGTTTACAGGACAATTCTGTAATCTTCAAGTCTCAAAGGAAGCCAAAGGACGCCTTCGCGGTAAAATAATGCTTTTAAGTTCAAGTGTGGATACTTAAGACGATGAGAAATGGTGTGTGTGTGTGTGTGTGTGTAAGTGTAATGTATACTCGAGTCTTTTGTAAGTAAATCTTTTTAAAACATGAAATACTGTAGAATTCAGTTGAAAAACCCCCAGCTGTTCCTCAAATCCAGGGCTCTCCCCCTCTGAACATCCAGTCCACACTCGCACTCTTCTGAGAAGAGCAATACACGTGTCTTCAACAGATGCAGGAGGAGGGATATGGTCGTCGGTCGTCCGTCGAAATTTGTCCGTCGAACTCATCTGGCGGAGTCCAGTGAATCGCCTGCGTTCCTGGGCTCCTCGGAGTTGCTTTGATCCTCGTCTCGGTCCGCCTCTTTTTCCGCAGACTCGGCCCCGCCTCCTCCCTCGCCGCCCATGGGCCCGGACGGGCCTGGTAAAGCGCCGGGGTCGGAAGTTCCTGCGAATTCGGCAGGCGCGGCCGTCTGCATGATCTTCTGGCGGACCTCGCGGATCTTCAACTGCAGACACACCTTGGTAGGGAAGATGTCAGCGTATCGTGCCTGGAATGCAGCAGTGGCCTGGGCTACAGAGAGAAACGCATGAAACGTGTGTAAGGATTCGACAAAGGACTTTCTGCATGAGCACAGCAGTGTGTGTCGGGGTTATGACTCCTTTCAGGTCAAAGTAATAAAGTGGTTTTTATGTAATCAGTATTTAGATACTTTTTTTTTGCATCTTGTAGTTTAGCAATATTTTAAATGATCTCTGCCATCACAAAAGTTTGCCTTGTGCGCGTGTGTGTGTCTGTGTGTCTGTGCTACCTGAAGGGAAGAAGCCATGCTCCTGGAATAGCTGCATGACAAGAGCTCTCCTCTGATCCAGAGTTCTTCTCAGAGAGGAGTATGGCACCTTATCAAACTCCAGCTCCCCCAGTACATCCTCCCCATCTGTACCTGTCATGCAGAAGGACAAAATAAGACAGCAGCAAGCCAAAACCCACGAGGGTTTGTCCTTCCCGTTGAAAATCAGCATGAAGCTGGAGTCGTCTTACCTGGCCTGTCGAAGGTAAATATATCACCCTCACACTTGGCAGCGCTTTTGGGTGTACTAGGTTCAGAGCTGCAGCTAGACCTGCGCCGGCTCTTTCTCTTCGGGGAGATGGGGTCATCCGTAGAGGAGTCCAAATCTGCACACGACACGAGCATTGTTATCATTATCATCATCATCATCAGTCGTGTTGAGCGCGCACGTTACTGAACACTAAACGCTCGGTTCTCGTCTCTCTCACCGGTCGAGTTCTTCCTCTTCCGGCGGTAGCTGCCCAGGATGGCGCGTGGAGACGTAGCCAGGCTTTGCAGAGTCGGCGAGGGAAGCACCTCCTCCGGACGAAACTCTGGCAGCTCAGCAAATCGCTCCTCAAAGTACACCTCGGACAGGACTCTGAACACAGCGCCGCTCGTGTCAGATAAGCACAGCCAAAGCACCAAAAATGATAATGATCTTACTAGTGAGGTGATGGTAAAAAATGTAAAATCCTGGCTGCAGTGCAACTAGTAAAAACGTGTGTTAATTGTGGTTATAATGACATGATATTTTGTCAGAAAAGGAACTCACTTGTCGACTGAGTCAAACGGGCGCTTCAGCGGTGGGGGGCGGGACTTCAGCTTTTTAGGAAGAGGGGTATCTTTGTCTGACTGCGGAAGGGGCGGGGCAGGCTCTGACGCTGACGGCGGTAAAGGAGAAGAGGAAGTCGAGTCTTTCCTTTCAGCCTGTGAGAAAAGCACAAAGCACAAAGAAATCAAACGAATCCATCCTAAGCTGCACGAGACCGTCAGAGCTGATGCTAATTCTTACTTTGTACTCAGTGTGGAAAATCATTAATGAGGAGCTTTTGCCCCAGTCGTCACCCTGCTTCATTTCAACTGTCTTAACGTTAATTGCCAGGAAGAGAACATAACACTTTTCTGCTAACAGGGAAACAACCATGGCACCTTATTATGCTTGACACTTGCGTGGGAAGGATGACGTGAGGTATAAAAATGTTTCTTGACTTTCTACCATTTCCCACGATATAAACTCCACATGGTCTTAAAGATAGCCCAACTGCGTAACTAATGTGCAGACCACACTGCGATCTCAGATCATTTTCTGCACAGCACAAGTGGAACTAGGGCAGACTTGCATGCATCGTGGGTGGTGGATGAGCACCATAAGCCATGAATATTCATTATGCTGTTACATGCTGACCCACAGGTTTCAAAAGCCACTTAAAATGGATGCCGAGAGTCTGAGCAGCGTTCATTAACTATCCACTAATACACGGCGAATTTTAATCCTTTGCAATGACAATATTAATTATGCCATTTGATTTCATAATTCAAAAATAAATGATCCTGACCCTAACGTTATCCTGATGAGTGTGAGATTGCACTGCTGTTTAATTGCTTGCATCACAAGCAGAGTTCAAATTCGATATCATACGTGCTTGTCTAATTCCTAGGACTGGCTAATTATACAGATAACACAATTAAATACCATGTCTAGTTCTTACAAGATGGAGCTAAAGTCTTTAAACCTCATCAGTCCTCTTCTACTTGGAAAAAAAAAGAAATGTTCTCTCTTTTTATATTTGCCATTTCGCATTGTCCGTGTCTCTGATGCTCCATCAAATAATTCAATACTCAAAGTACACCACAGGACTGCATTAGGGCAATGCGTTTATGATCCACAGCAGGCTGGAAGAGGAAACTCATAGGCTTACTCTTTTGACTGCAGTCTCTGGGGTGTATAAAATGTATAGTTCTATGAAATGAAGCTTATCTGATAGTTAGACATATAAATCTGCTATAAAAAATAGCCTGCATTATCTCCCCAAGTAACTTTAGCATAAGCCTGAAATCTTATAGACAGTGTCATTATAGGCATTACAGTGTCACTAAAGGCATTACACCAGTGTCATTATAGGCATTAAAGTGTCATTTTAGGCATTACAGTGTCACTAAAGGCATTACAGTGTCATTACAGGCAATAACCTGTGCATTAATCTTTTTTGCAATACTTTGTCACTGTTTTAGTCTTGCATTTATAGATACATTGTGTTCGGTAATGCACTTATACAATACGATCTTTCTTTCAGGATAGGTTTTTAATATTATGTTGAATTATGTGGTATGCAGAAGAGGAACTGGTGATGGTCACCTCTTTAGCATTGGCCTCTTTGCTCCGTGTGCTTGTAGAACCTGCTTCACCAATGTTATGAGCTTCAGCTTCAGAACAGCCATCATCCAGTGAGGCGGGAGCAGAAGAAGTCGTTTCTCCTGATTTATCCACCTCGAAAGAGAAACAACTGCTGCTCTCCTTCTCTTTCTCGCGTTCCCTCTCTTTCTCTTTCTCTCTGTCTTTCTCTCTCTCTTTCCCTCGCCCTCCGCCATCGTAGCAGCCGACAGGGATGTTGGCCACGGTGGCCTTGACCTTCTGTGGAGGCCTGGTTGGGACCACGGGAACTTTAGAAATGGCAGCTGGAAAAGGATACAAGAGCATGAATCTGGGTAGTACATGGGATTAAAGATTAAGAAATTGAAATTGATCTTCTCTGATCCAGACAACTACGAGTTTCTACCTGCAATCGGGACCTGAGCTGGACTTGCAGGCTGTAGCGGCATTGTCGCACCAGGCGGTGGAGCCGTTGAGCTGCTGCCAACTTTAGTCAGTCTGTCGGCGTGAGAGAGAGACGGTTTGTCCGTCTGTCTGTCCAGCTCAGCGTGTGCAGGCCCGTGACCTGGCCTGTCAGGGGCCGGCAGGGTCGTAGGTGTCACAGAAGTGGTGGAAGTGTGTTTGGGAAGGATGGAAGGGCTTGAGACTGTATAAACCACGCCGGGTGGGACTGTTGCTGCAGACACCACCCCTGTTGCCAAGGTGACAGTGGTAGAGGGGTAGATGGCTGTGATGGCTGGGTTGGGAGACTGGGGTGGTGCTAACAAAGGAGGCTGACCTGTTAAAACAAGGGAACAATTGACTTCATTAGAAGATTTCCAAACACAAAGCAATTCTGCAACAGTGTATTCAGTTAAGAGAATACTTTGGCCAAATCTACACCAAACGTAATCCGTCAGCTAAAAGATGTTCGGTCATAAATGCTCATTCAAGCCTAATGTCAGCAAGAATAAATACCGAGATATATAGTTCTCCATTAGCCTCAGGGCTCCATGGCACAACTAAAGAAGGGCACCAAAGTCGTTCAGGCTGATGGATGATGTTTGGGTTAAGAGATAAACAGTGTAAACTGTGGTACACAGCTGATACACTTCACATACACTAACCAGCAATAAGCGGCTGCACTAAAGTCTGTCCCGGATGAGCAATCGCCGCAAAGGTGGCCAAAGGAGACGGCACAAATGCTGAGCCAGGTGTTGGGGGGGCTGTTTGGGAGGCGGAGCCTGTTGCAGTGGAAACAAGTGGGATAGCGGAGGGGCCTCCTGGAGTGGACTGGACATACGTGATTCTGAGAGAGACACAGAGAGAAATGGTTAAGAGTGGAAGAGACTGCAGTAAACTCTAGTACTGCAGCATTGTGTAAGAGTGGGAGTGGAGTGTTGGAGGAATCGTGTGTGTGTGTGTGTGTGTGTGGGTGTGTGTGTGTGTGTGTGTGTAG
>JAOVVH010000054.1:29038708-29053873 GCA_028566435.1 Scorpiodoras heckelii
AGTCTTTGCATGTGTCTAAGACTTCTGCATCGTACTGTACAGTAATTAGCTGGTAGGTTTTACTGAGTGTCTTGGAGGACCTTCCACAGCTCTTCTGGAGACTTTGACTGTCACACTTACTTCTTTTTTTCGCATGTAAAACCCAGCAGCCTTCACTATGTTTTTTTTTGTCTGAAAAGTGGTCTGTTATTATGTAATGTGTTGCTTTCGTTACTGACATACAAACATTTCTATGTAACATTTCATTTTTTGTTGGATAAGTAACATTTGGAAATATAAAATCTTTTCATACTGATTCAATAATGCAGAACTAAAAAAAAAAGGAAGTTGTATATGGTGTACCTTTAAAGGTTTACAGTCCAATAATGTACCTTAATTTTTTTTTTTATTTTACATTATATCCAAATTTCCAGGTAAAAATGCTTATTAAAGGTGCACAAGAGAAGGTGCCAACACCAGTGACAAGGAAAAGTACACTTTCATACCTTTTGTTCTGAGATTGTAAGAATGAGATTCTATTCTGTTCTATTCATATGCTATTAGTCATCTATGTAAAAGACGGCATACAAGTCTACAAGCCTACAGCACTATTTAACATGTTATTGTGGGTTTTGAGGCAACAAAATGGACACTCATGATCTTGTGACTGTGCTGAAAAGCAGCCCACTATGGGCTTTAATCTCCAAGCAAGAAATCAGAAGTAATAAAGTACAATTTCTGTTACTGCACTTAGGCTATTATATGTTCCTCTTAAGGCTCCAAATTGTTTTCGTGATAAGACGCGCAAAGTAAAAACAACAACAGCGGCTTCTGTTATAGAATGAAAGATAGCCAAGAAGATGTTATTGTAGGCTGCAGAATAAACGGTACACTGTGATGCAGAAGATGCACAGTGGATGACACCACGCTGAAGTGCCTCGTTAGCGCCGCCCCCCTCGCTAGGGGCTTGACCTTTGATCTGACCCTCCCCATGATGACAGCCCCTCTCTTTGAGCATTGCGATGTCATGTCAGCGAACTGTCACAGATCCAAACCCCCCTCCATGCCATTGGCTTTATTGGCAGATGAGGACTGAACTGAGGAGAGCGGTGAAAGAATAGACAGATGACAGCCAGCCAGACAGTGAGATGATGACGAGACAATGGAAAGCACAGGCATTGTTTTGCACAAGACACCAGACTCACAAGTACTCTATGCTCACCAGAATAACAACAAGCGTACTTCATGAAGTCAGGTGTGGCTTCGGTGTGACCAAAGTGTGTTGATCTGGTTGAGAAATAATCAGCTGAATCCAGCATGACCTCAGCCTCAGAGACTGTTTAACGGTTTCCTCACTCTGAAACACACCTGCCTGAATTGATCACCTCATGAGCGAGCTGGACAATTAGAGCAGTTGGACGGTAGCCGAGTGTGGCAGCATGTTTACTGGCCTAACATTACATCTTATTAAAAAACAGCCCGTAATGAGAGCCAATAGATTATCAAGTGTATGCAAATGCTTTTACAAGTACATTAGCTTATTGAGAAACATGCGTCTTGTTTGTCCAGGTCCGGGTCTATGTTCGAACAGTTTGAGAACTGGTAGGCCCATCTCTCTCTCTCTCTCTCTCTCTCTCTCTCTCTCTCTCTGCTCACCTGGTGATGTGTCGCATTTAAGAGCTATAATCAAAACAGTTAACAAGGTTTGTTAATATATTATCAAAGAGAAAATCCAGGCCTGAGTGGGGTTTCACTCTTAGCTTGTCTAGCACTGAATCCAAGCCTTCTCTTTACTGTACAAAATATTCCTGTTTAATATTCTCTGGCTTGTTCCTGTTTCTGTTCGCCTGATCTCTTGTACTTTTGTTGAATACAAGTTAGATTTGATCATTTTGTTGTGTCTTTCCAAATAAATCCAGCAGTTGAATCCAGAGCTGGTGGCAAGAAGGTCCCGGGTTCGATCACCGGGTGGAGCGGTCTGGGTCCTTTCTGTGTGGAGTCTGCATGTCCTCCCCGTGTCTGTGTGGGTTTACTTCGGGTACTTTGGTTTCCTCCCACAGTCCAAAGACATGCATATTAGGTTAACTGGTGTCTCTAAAGTGCCCCTAGTGTGTGTGCGTATGAGTGTGTGTGTGTGCCCTACAATGGATTGGCGCCGTGTCTAGGGTTGATCCTGCCCTGCGCCCTTTGCTGCCGGCTAGGCACCGGCCCTCCCATGACCCTGGGGACAGGAATAAGCAGTTAAGAAGATGAATGAATGAATGAATGAATGTATTGGTCTTGGGACAGTCTTCGAATTTTGTGAAATCAGCAAATGCCTGTAAGTCACAGACCAGGACGGCCTAATGTAATTGTGATGTTTTCGTTTTAGTGCATGCTTAAAAATAATTTTTGAAAAGATGCTTTAATCGTTTTTTTTTTAAATTATTATAATCTCTTACTAATGCATTCGGTAATTACCTTCTTAATTTAAGTATATTATGTTGATGAAATTTCGTAAGTTATTCTTGGTAGTGGTGTACTGTGTCTGTCCTGGGTTACAGAATGGCCCATTTATCTTTGTACATCGTTTGGCATTATAATGCAGACAACTGAAATATTCATGTCTTAACCACTGAGAGTATAAATGATGTGTTTAGTTGCAGCACAGAGATGATTTACCCATAGTACAAAGATTACAGATTTTATTTCACCAAGATAATTCAGATACCAGGCACGTTATTTAAAGGTGTATAACGATATTCCAGTTTTTCCCGGATCCGTAGAGAGTTGTTTTATTTCCACCTACAAAAGAGTAATCATAGGTGTAATTACTTTGATAATGGCAGGTTGTGATTAAAAAGAAATATATAAATAACAGACCCACACCTCTGGATATGTTTCAGAGCCATGGGCCTGGTGTGAAGCTGAACAGATGCAGCTGCTCTAGACAGACAGCATGGGGCGACATAATGCCATCCAGAACAAGCTCAAGCATTCTGGAGATGTGTTTTGTTTAGATGTGTGGTTTTTTTTTTGGTTTTTTTTTTTCACTTGCAGTCTCTTCTTTTAAATCAGTGTCTGGTACTTTGTATAATGTCCTAAAGACAAGAGTATTCCTGATTGTGTACATTGTTAAGTATGAATCTTGCTTTGCACCTGACATCTGTGTGTGCGGATGTGGCGACTTGTGAGAAGGAGCCGCTGTGAGCATCAGAGTCAAGACAGATGGCAGGGTTCCAAGAAAACCTCACGACGAACACGAGAAACAGGGGATGTGGTGCTGAAGTCGGTTTTCTTCTGCTGCTTACTCCACTGCAGCACACTCCAAGGTCTGATACGTGTGACAAGTTAACCCAAGAAACTCTCACCACGTTGACAAAACGCACATCCTCCCCCTCTGATTACTGCACACCTTCCCTACAAGTTCCCTTCACAACTTCATGTTCAGGCTGAAATATTGGCCATGCCTTTCAGGGATTCTGCTGCAAACGTGTTGGCTGGTGGTGTACTTTCTTCACACCTGGGAGGACTTCGGTTAACCGTGTGGCTGTGTGTGTGCCACGCTGACGTCACGAGGCGACACTGCTAGCTTCGTTGAACTAGCGTAGCTACGTTTCCATCCATTTTCTGCAAGCGATAAGATGCAAAGTTGTGGGAAAAGATGTTTCCTGTTTCCATCTAACTGACATTGATTGATAAAACGTGTTACATGATGATGACATTTCCTGCAAAACTTGCTAAATACACTGAAGTGCCAGAAAAACTGGTGCACACTGGTACCTATGCCACATACATAACCTAGCAACGCCGCCCTGTGCACCTCATTGGTTGCGTCCACCGGCACGTATATGAAGCAACAGACATCTACAGAGGCTTCTAGAGATTTTCCGAGAGTTTCCGTTGCCTCGACGAACATCAGCGTGAGGACTGTGCAACGTTCCTACCAAGTATTGAGTGCTGTACCAGTTTTTCTGGTACTTCAGTCTAGTGTATAATGATTGTTGTTATGTGCCAGCTGATTGCGACAATTAGTCACTTCGAAAAGATACAGCAGTGAAATTAAAGTACAAGTGCACGCTGCAAAATACATGGGAAAGACCGTGGAACAGAGCATTAAGTGATTTTCATAAAACTAGACTGAGAAACACTTTTGCCTCTTCCTCTCCACCATGCTGTTTGCTTTTTCCTAAGAGCTCGCGTGAGGGAAATCCTAACACATTTACTCCAGGTACTCCGGTTTCCTCCTACAGTCCAAAGACATGAATATTAGGTTAATTGGTGTCTCTAAAGTGCCCCTAGAGTGTGAGTGTGTGTGCCCTACGTTGGATCGGCGCCCTGTCTAGGGTTGATCCTGACTTGCGCCCTATGCCGCCGGCTAGGCCCCGGCTCTCCCGTGACCCTGGGGGCAGGAATAAGCGGTTAAGATAATGAATGAATGAATGAATGAGTACAGAGGAAATAACTCGGAGCTCGGACCTGCCACTTTTGAGGTAAATCAAATACAGCACAAATCCCACTGACGGTGGCCAGTCAAACTGCATTGTGGGTAACGTAGGAATCTGTTAAACAACTTGTAAATACATCAACATATAGCTAAAAATGTCAACTCAGTATTTCATCAAAAAAATAAATCCTGGTTGTTGCCAACGAACATAACACACCTTATTGAATCGACCGCCTCATGAGTGAGCTGGATAATTAGAGCAGTTGGATGGTTGCTGAGAGCAGCAGCTAGTTCAACGGCCTAAACACTGTATCTTATGAAAATAGCCCATAACGAGAGCCGACAGATTAGCACCAGTATGCAACTTTCTTCACGTGTACACTGTAGTATGTCTTTGCAGTGCGTCTTTGCAGTGGATCCAGAGCTTAACCTGGGAATACAGGACACAAGGTGGAAGAACTCACCCCAGATGAGACGCCGGACCGTCCCAGGGCACCAGGCAAACGCACATTCACACACCAATGGCCGATCAAGCGTAGCCAGGTTTTTGGACAGCATGATGAAATCGGAGAACCCAAAGGAAACCCATGTGAAACTCCACACAAAGAGTAACCCAAGCTCAGGATCAAACTTGGAGCTGTAAGGCAGCGAAGACATTCGCTGCACCATCGTGACACCCTATTATTTTTTTTTTATTTATTTTTGGTTAATTCTTGTTACACCATATATTTCATCCTCACAGCAACTTGTTGACTTGCACTACACGATCCTCTATGCACCATTCATTATGCAATACTGTCACTACTACGTTCAATAAGAAATGAACCTTTTCCCTGCAAATGAAGAAGGAGCTAGATGTCAAAAGGATGTCAAAATTCAAACCCTCTTCCATACACAACACCGATCTCTAAACCAAAATATCATTTCTACGGTCATCAGTCCCAAGGAGCGAAGGCCCTAGAAAGAGTGAAGGCCCTGGACGAGCTCCAAAACGACTGGCCTCCTTGATAAAGATGGAGTTTAAAAGGCTATTAAATGTTTCTGTGGTTAAAAAGCTTAACGTGGCACTGAAAATATGAGCGAAATATGACCAGATGTAGTGATAATATATAAGGAGCAAAAATCAGCTGTGGTGGCAGACAATCTGATGCGGTGGTAAATTCAAAGCCGGCGAACAGAAGACGCTGGAGAAATATCAGGACTGAAGAAAAGTCGGAAAGTAAAGACATTTTATAACTCGGAAGGAGGAAACGATTGCATGAATGTGGAAGCAGCCACACCTACAGAGGAGGGGGGAAAAAAAAAGGTGAAACAGGTTTTCGAGACAGCAGTCAGCTTTCTTACTGAATGCATGTCTCAGCTCTGCTGTTTAGCATTCGACAAGACGACGAGCATTATGGTGCTGACAGCATGACGAGGGTGAAACCTGAAGCTGTTCGAGGAGACGAGAGAGCTGGACGGACTGAAAGACTAAAACGCTGATGCACTGCTTTCTTTCCGTAGAGATGAAGCAAGAGCCAGTGTTGAGTACCACTCAAGATCCTAACTCGGAAATTGTGACTTGAAAAAATAGGAAAAAACTGTGAAAAAGTCTTCTCAACTCAGATTTCCTACTTGGTGGTCTCCTCAACCCCAAGTCATGTCCAGTCAGCATGACTGCTCACTGCAACAGCAGTAAACAATGTAGCACGTCTTAGTTTTAAAGGAGATCTAAAGTAATCAGCATACCGACATATTCCCTTGTTAATCTGTAACACTGACTGTACACTGAAGTACCTGAAATACGATGTAAAATACGTAGCAACACCACGTATGCACGTCATTGGTCACATCCACCAGTGTGTATATAAAGCGACAGACATCTGTGGAAGCTTCTAGAGCTGTTTCCACCATGAGAATGGCAAGTTATCTCGATTTTGTGATTTTCAACGTGGTTTAATAGTCGGAGCTCGCGAGATCTGTCGTAACATTTCAGAGGTAGAAGCAAAGTTTGGATTTTCACGTATGAGCATTTCAAAGGTGTAACCGTGACTACAAGGATTCCAGCAAAACCTCAAACCTATGACAGCAGCGCGGCCGTAAAAAGACTCTGGGTGAACGTGAACGTGACCAGCGTCGGCTGGCAAGAATCGTTTCACGTGATAGGCGTGTAACACTGCCTCGAGTAACGACGGAATTCAACGCTGGGGCCTCAACAAACATCAGCGTGAGGACTGTGCAACGTTCCCTCCGAGATCCTGTAGGGGATCTACCAAGTATTAACTGGTGTACCAGTTTTTCTGGTACTTTAGTGTACCGTTTGTTGATTTGAACAGGAAAATCTACACCACTCATAACAGCTAGTTGGCTGGTTAGTGGCCAGGCAAACAGCATTGTGGGAATGCAGGAAAGCATCAACTGTGAAAATAGATCAACATGTCAAAGAAAGACTTTTAAAAAATATCAACTTGCATTTTGTCACAAACTGAATCCCGGCCGTCGCGGAAGATAACCGGTATAACATGCAAGTCATTCAGGGTGGATTTTTCAGGATTTGTAATTACAGGAAATGTTTAGTACTTACTACCAATCAACACTGGAGAAAGAAGTCAAAAAGAACAGTCACAACACAGAGATTCCTCAGGTGGTATTAACCAGTTTAATTAACCCTGATTACATTTAAAAACATCAGCAAACGTAAGAAGAATTAAAATGTTACAATTTGTTATTAAAACTCAACCTGTCATTAAAAGCTGTGATACCACAGAAATAAAGAGAGAAGGAAAGTAAAGAGAGAGAGAGAGAGAGAGAGAGAAAGATCATTACACAATAAAGCAATACAGTTTCTTTTCAAATGATGTTGTAATCCCATAAATGAAAAAGAAACACACAAGATCAAAGGAAGAGTAACATTACAAAATAACAAATTACATAACATGACCAGAGTTAAAAATCATGTCCCCGCTCTACCTCCATACACTATCATCTGTCTTCATTATAACAGCCTGAAATATAATTACAGCTTTTAGTTATTTTACAACTTTAAAAAGGTTCAACTGTTACATGTATAACACATGGTTGGGTTAACCGGTAGAGATTCTGCTCTCAAACGGATCAATTTTGTTGACGAACCCAAACTTATGACTACGTGAGGAAAAAGAAACAACAAAGAATGCCAATAATGATAATTATCATAAACAGCAAATTTGACATCATATGGGGGGAAAAAAAAACAAAGGTGAAAGAGAAAGTAACCTGCTTAAAGTATGTAGTCCTGCGTCATGTCCCTCACACAAAGCAAGGTCTTCCTCAGCGCAGTTGGTCCAGAGACCAAACAAATCATTCAACAGGTCAGGAAAGGAAGGCGGGACTCCTGGGCAGGATATGGGTCGAGGGACAGTTTTACTGGTGGAATAAAGAGTAAGGCAACTATCAGTCACATGAAGAGGATGGGGGACAGGGGACGCCAGAAGTGTAGCCGTCGAGCTTGCCAGTTCTGTCAAAAGTTAAATACTGTACAGTGTGAACGACATGCCCAAAGGATCTGTGCTTTTTTCCCTGATGGCGGGACGCCGACTCCGCCATCACCGTGTCCTGACCGTGCCTCTTGTCCGATGCCGCGTGCAAGTGTCCTCTTGCACATAGCTGGGCTAAAGTTCACAGACTTCCAGGAGATCCACCATGCTGAAATCTGGACTGATGGTTACCCAGGAGATACAAAGGCAGAGTCATACTCACTCATTCACTTATTCACTCACTCACTCACTCACACGTAGAACAGAACAGAATGGCGGCACTTGCATCAGGTAAGGATCAAAGCTCTGCTTTTACAGAATGCTTGGTGTGATTTTGTCTTTCGCTATTTGTGTCTTTTTTTTTTTTAAATCATAAACACACATATATATATATAAATATATATGTATAAAAAAAAATCAACCAAAATAAAACCCCAACACAAAAATGCCTATATATGACATCCAGGCCTTTTAAAACAAAACCTCTTTCAAAACCCTGGATAATTACATACCGTTAATGCTATGGTTCCACAACTGCAGCTTACAATATTCATACAATGTACATAAAAGGTTTCAATATAAAACAGTATAGTTTGAGCGCTCATGTTTCCGTCTCGACATGATAGAAGGCAGTGTAAAATTCTGGCCTGCGATGCTAACAGTTAGTGTGTAGGGGAAGATGATGAATCAGGCGCATCTTACGCCATAAAGACGCTTAAAACTACACTTCCCACAATTCCCCAGGAGGTTCTGTAGGATTACATGAGAGGAACCCTAATTCCCACATAGGTTAAAAAAAAAATAATAATAAAAAAATAAAACTGCCCACACAGGACGCCCTACAATTATACAACCCTAAAGCGTAGCCCTCCAGCCCCTTTCCTGCACCGAATGACACGCCGATCACTCACACAGTGAGCGCCGAGAACTAAGAACGAGTGACTACGTTTGACAAGAATGCGTTTAAAGAAAGAAAGCAAAACAAAAAATTCTACCTTTGCTCCGCTCGGCTATGATCCTGAAGCTTTATTTAGCCAAACGGATCTGCCGTCTTCAGAGCTTTAAACACGAATCCTTTCATCCATCCACACAGTAAAAGAGAACGGAATACAACAGTATTTTCTGGTCCCAGAACGAGCCAAAAAGAAAGAGAGAGAGAGAGAGAGAAATCGAGAGATAGAGAGAGAGAGATGAGGTGAGGTGGTTTACATAGAGAGAAGAGAGATCCTGAGAACACTCAGAAACATCACAACACACACACTTCCAACCATCTGAGCTTGTTTTCCGAAAACTCTCCCAAAACAGTGATATCCACTGTTATAAGCGTTAGAGGAGTTACGGTAGGCGCTGTGAACGCTCCTAGTTTTATCATCACATATCACTGCTCAGGATACTGAGGGAAATGCTTTAGGGAGATGCAGTCCAGTGCAGGGTTCACATAAGCGACAGGTGGGTTTATCAGTAACGTATATGTGGTTGTGTCTGCATGTGTGTGCTTGTGTGTGTGTGTGCCATAAAGGGTCCCTGAGCAACTTGGCCAGGCTGGTTACGTGTACAGCACAGCTCGTAGAGCATTTACAACAGTGCCTCTCTGAGGATGAGGAGGAGCAGACAGACACTCCGGCCGAAGCTAATGATAGCCGATCTGCCCATGTGCTTATTCTGATCATGTGATCATTTCAGCCCGAGTCGTGTTCTGCCTTTCTCTCTGCCGTCTCTGGGTGTCTGAGGGATTCATTTGCAGGCACTTCACTGAATAAAAATGAAAATAAAAATAAAAAAGTCCTCCAGTGCCAATTGTCAAAGTCTCCTGAGGGTCAGTGGTGTGTGTACGTGTACGTGTGCGTGTGCGTGTGTGTGTGCGCTCGCATGTTACTTTTTCCTTATTACAATCACCTTCTGGCGGTTTACATTGATGAGCTGTGAAAAGAAAACAGGGAAAAGGGGGGGTCGGGTTTGTTTCTGGGCTGACGTCTTGAGTGCTGGTGCGCGTGTGTGTGTGTTCATCTGTCAGTATCGTCGGTCTCCGTCCTTCTGCGGGTGTGTGAACGTCAGTGGCCGTTGTTCTCGAGCATGGTAGGCATCGGTGCTCATTCTGCACGTGTGTGTAATGTCTGATAGCACGTCACTTCTATCAGCAGTCCTTGTTTTCCAGAGACAACTGGGCGGCTGCGCGGTGCAGCTCGGCGCCCAGTTTGTGAGGGGCGGAGCTCTCGCTCTCCTCTCTATCGACCCCACGGCTCTCTCCGTTCTTTTTGTCCCCCCTGACTTTTTTGTCCTCGGCCTCCTCGGTGTGCTGCTCCTGGTCCCAGCGCCGCTTGAAGCGCAGTTTTAGTGGGATGCACTGAGAGGGAGAGGCCAAGGGGGCGTGCCCGTACCCGCTGGGCGCCGGGGGTGTGTCTGGCTCACTCTTTATTACGGGCACGCTGCCACGAGATGACGATGAGGAAGGTGGACCAAAGAGTGGTGGAGGAGCAGGGGCTTTGAAGACATCTTCCTCCGAGTCGTCGTACTGAGGGGGAGCGGAAGTGCCGTTGGATTGGCGCCCGAAAGCGTGGTGGTGGTGGTGAAGATGGTTGCGGCGGTGGCGAGAGAAGAACTCTTCATCTCGCTCGTCTCCTTCCTCATCGCTGATGTCAGTGACTTCAACCTCCTCTTCGGATTCGATGTCAGAGATGGGCTCTACCTGCATAACGGACAGAGAAAGGACGAGCATAAGCAAAGCGAGTAAACGGTAGAAAAGTGTTAAACCTAGCCTAAACTATCCACTCGGTGTAATTATGAAGCTTGTTCCAAAATATTAAGGCTTGCTATGAAAAAGCCTATGAATAATCATTGCTTTAATATTTAGCATCTACAGTAAGTTATATAACAAGAACCCAGGGAAGAATGAAATAATTGGTACAGAAATAGCTTTCAGTGTTTAATTAGCTACTTGTGAAACAATGAATTTGGCCAACTATTGAAGTACTAACAATACCCGTGACACACTCATAAATTACATCACGATGCTTCTTACTTTCAAAATCCATGTTCGTATAACCAAATCCTTCTATTAAATACCTTTGCACACTAAAACCAATGTTTTATTCTCTTTCTTGTTGCACAGGAACAAACATTTCACATCACATATGCTTATGAAACGTGATGGCGTTACAAAAAAACTGAAAAAGACTAAACGGTGATTTCTGTTTCCTGATGTCGGAGCACAGAACAGAGTGTCGTGGAGTTCATCAGCTCTTTTAAGAGCTCTATATAAAAGAGCCACCATTTGTATTGAATTTGCTCATCAATTCATTATAATATGTGGCACTTCACTAGTCTGGTAGTCATTATGTTTTTTTTAAATTATGAAACTCCTCGTGTGCGGATACAAAGACAATAAGCCTGTCAACAGCCATCCTTTACTGATGATAGCTGTATGGACAGTCAGGATTTAATAAATCAAAAAAAAAGAAGAGAGAGAGAGGAAGAAAAGGGAGACGCACCTTGATCTTGGGTAGGCCTGTGCTGTTGAGCGAGCCGCTTGATGAAGAGTTGGAGACGATGCCCGAGCTCAGGTCACTGCCGAAGGAGAGCGAAGAGCCGAGGGCGGATGAAGAGGAAGAGCCGAGGGAGCCCTGGTGCTCCTGTGCCTCGCGCTGCTGCTTTCTGCCCAGTGGTGGAGGTTGTAGCTTGAATTTAAAGGGAGCATGATGGGTGTCGTCAGGTGGAGCCAGCGGGTACGAGTGGGTGAGGACGGACGGGCGCTCGGCAGTACTAGGCAGGGGCTTCTCGGGTCGATGCGGCTGGGGCACGACCACGTTGGGGTAGTGGAAGAGGGCGCGCGGGCTCAGGTGGTAGTTATAGACGCTCTGCGTATGCGCCTGCAGGTAGCGCTGCATATCCTCAGCGCTGAATGAGAATATGGATCCTGGCATTGGTGACAGCGTGGGTGAGGGTGTATAGGGCAGGTGTGTGCCCGCTGTCACGGGCAGGGCAGGTGAGAGTGGCGGTGGAGCCAACAGGCCCGAGCCTGCGGGAGCGAAAGGTGACAGTGGCTCCGGGTGAGCGCGATGACCCCTGTGACCCCCATGATTTCCGTACATCCGGTACAGAGCTTCATGGGTCAGGCGAGGCGGCACAGCGCTCCTGAAGCCTCTTTCGGGCCCCCGCTCTTCAGCCGTGCCAGCGCCGAGGCTGCCCTCGTCGATCTCCGAGTTGGCGGAGGTGCCATCGCTGCAGTCAGACACAGAGCCTCGAGCCAGGCGCCGTGCCACACTGCTGAAAGAGCCCGGGCTTCTCAACTCCTCGCTGCTAGGGGAGAGAACCTCCGATGGGGTGGAGGGGGGGAAACGGAAATGAGACACTGCGCCCGTGGGCACGGGAGGAGCGCTCTGAGGAACGCCTACACCTGTACGCAGCGAGACAGAGTGGGAATAAACAAAAAGAGTTACGAGAATAAAATAAAAATAAAAACAAGAAAGGGACAAAAGATGGCATGAGATTGAAAAACATTAGGTTCTGTGTGAGTTATGTAGAGAGTACAGTGAGTGGGCAGTTTGTCTGCATGCGTGTTTGCACGTGTGTGTCATTTTGCTTGTGTAGGAGTTTAAAAGACAGCATGTAGGCAGTGTGCGTGTATGCGTGCGTGCGCGCGTGTGTGTGTGTGTGTGCGCGTGTACACCTGTACCTGCAGACCCCATGTCTATGAAGGGGTAGTTGACAAGGACCAGCTTGTTGAAGTTGAACTTGTAGGTAAAGCGCTTGCCTTTAGTTTTGTGCAAGATCCGTTTGTTGTAGTAATACCTGCAGGACAACACAAACACACGCCTCTGTTACAAAACAATCACACAAACGTGCACTTTTGATCATTTGACGACATCTCTGGTCATCCTAGTTTGACTTTATACAACCTACTGTTAAAAATGATCCTTCTTAACCCCGTTATATAATTCAATTCTCTCTCCCACTGCCTATATATATATGTATATATATATGAACTTGTTTCCTCCTCCAGCTCTTTAAACAACCTTTATCATTTCTTGTTGCGCCATCTATTTATATGAACCTAAATATGGCCCCAATCTGATCACACTCCTCTCACAGAGTGCCAGTGTGTGCGAGTGTGAATACAGAATACATCTTTTGATCTTACGCTCTACAATCTGAAAGCCAGTCATTTGTCTGAATGGCAGCTTTGAGGGAAAATGCTGACACGGGTGATTTTCAAATGTTTACAGGATGCCGCTTAGCCGTGTGTTCGGCTATGACCTTTACAGGGACCGGAGGAATATGTGAGAATCCTGACACTCAGTCATAATAGCTGGGATTTGGGAAAAGCCAATGGTCTATGAGGTTAAAGTTACATGTATATGTATGTACAGAATTATTTGTTTCTATTAATACAGGAGTCAAAAGAAAGATTCTGTTTGTGTGTGTGTGTGTGTGTGTGTGTGTGTGTGTGTGTGTGTGTTTGTTTGTAGATACACACTATGGGGTAGATTATGGGGAGACAGACAGATTCAGACATGCGGTTTGTGTGAGTATGAGTGTGTGAGTATGAGTGTGTGTGTGTGAGGCCCAGAGTGAGAGAGAGAGAATTATGGTTATTAAGAGGAGTCGTGAATGTTCAGACAGGCTCTTTCAAGGTTCAGACAAAAACAGATCGGTGGGCCAGAAGATAGAGGGAGAGTGTGAGAGCGAGTGTTAGACCCACACAGAGTGGGTGATAACACACGTCCATATGTACCTGTTTTTCTTGCAAACACAATCAATGAGACTGTTTTAAGAAAGGATGAGAGGATGAGAAAACCATGTAAACAAAGGACATCATAACTTATAGTAAGATAAGAAGGAAGATCAGCCTCCTGTATGCTGGATTCTGTGCGTCGTCCCTTCCCTCGTCTCTACGCCGCAACTACAGACAAGTCTGAATCATTTGGGAGAATTTCCCCCCCTCGACGAAGCAGTATCACTAAAGGCAAAATGTATACAGATCATTCGCTCTGTACTTCTGCTCAGCCTCATGTGTTCATGTATTTGTTTCCTTCTTCCACACAACATACACAAGGGAGGAGAACACAGTTGAAGGATGTAGGAGAACTAGAACAGGACAGATGGCCAAAGCGACTGGGTGCGATATCCCTATTAAAGGATCAGTGCAGTTGGACAAACAAACAAGCAAATAAATAAACCAACAATCCTGCGGTTTATGAAGGTGGCTGTTTATTAGAACATCCCATGAACACACGAATATGAGATGTGAGCACACGCACACACACACACACACACACCACAGACAGACAGACACACAGACAGACAGACACACACACACACACACACACAGAGACAGAGAACACAGACACACACACATACACACACACACACCATTTGACCCGACTTCAAAAGAGAAGGATTCTCTGTGTGGCAACCTTTGGGCACAATTACCCACACGCAGCACTCTGCTCTACCTCCTGTGTCTTGTACATGAAGGCTGGACCGGGTACTGAATGAAAGCACGATTTTAGAGAGTGAAGGTTTCCACAACCAGATTTAAGTGACTGGGTTTAAGTTGCATACTGACAGCACAGGAAATTGCAAACTACTCATGAATTTATACTGTTACACGGCTTTGTCGAATACTCAATTCTGATTGGTCAGTTACTGCACTCTATGGTCTGTTACTTCTGAATAGCACACTGCTGCTATGAATAACGGACCATTGCTATGGACACAGTTCTGATCACAGACTCCAAACATATCAGTCCGCAGACAGAAGTGCATTGAATTCTGATGCTTTAGTAATAATGATATTTAATAATGTCTAATCAACTCATTCGTGACTCATTCATTCATCAGAAAACACCACGGAAGATAATTTCTAATATAGGCTATAATATAATAATAATAACAATAATAATAATAATAATAATTAGTAGTGCTGTCAAATTAGCACGTTAACGAACGCGTTAAGTTAAAGAATCAATCGCGATTAAAAAAATTAATGCCACAAAATAATTAACGCAGATTAAAAATTAGATAAATTACACAAACCAGCGGAGCCACAGTGAACACGTAATTGACCGTGACTCGTTTTAGGCTGCATTCCTATCGCAAGTGTCCCTAAGCACCCTACACACTACACAGGGTACAGAATCCCAAGTGCACTTCATAGGGAACTCGGTCACTAAAACGGCTCTATTTGAAGTGCCCTGCAACGTCATCAACAGCGGACAGCTGATTGGTTGTGTTCTACAAGACAGCACTCGGCTGTATTTAACATGA
>JAOVVH010000054.1:29061560-29073486 GCA_028566435.1 Scorpiodoras heckelii
CAAGCACGGGGAGAACATGCAAACTCCACACAGAACGGCCCGGACCGGGAATCGAACCCGGATCGTCTTGCTGTGAGCTGTCTAGTTGATTAAGTGCATGATCAACTTCCCATTTAATTATTATGCCTATTTCAAAATCTCTAGATACAGGGGAAAGTAGACTGCACAGCGAAATTACAGCACAGCTGCGATGAAGAGGCAGCTGAAAACTAAGCAGATCCTCCGCACCCAGGGCATTTATTCCAGGCCATGTGTATGCACAGATCCAGACTACGTGTTTTACAATCCAGCAGGTTGGTTTGTCCATCCTCCATTTTTTCACGAGACCTGAATCTGAATATACTCAATGAGGACTTGAATTTCAAAAGTGGATTTTCGTCTTGGGTTGATGCAGATAAGTTGATGAGAGTTGGTAAAATAAAAAGTGCTCACGGTTCAGGTTTCAGCCTCACCGTGTCTGCGTGTGTCTGTCTGGCACTTGCTTACATCATCATGCTGTGCTGTCCTCAGAAACTTTGCATAACAGTTACTGCATGCAGACAATGATTTGCATACTTGTAACAACCTTTCAGTAAATTTGCTAGGTTTGAGAAACACAGAATCTGGAACAGCAGTGGCGCACTCCTTGAATATTTTTTACCACAATCAGGATGAAAAAATACCTCCATGCCTCTATCTTCCAAAAGAGTAAGGAATAAATCACTTCACGATGTGCTGTTATAGGAAAATAATCAACGACTGGACAGTGTAATTAATTACCACGCTGAAGACTCGACTTTTTCTCTTTTTTATATATAGTAAAAGTGTTTTATTGCTTTTACATACCAGCAATTTCCTAACAAATGCATTTTTTATTAATTAAAGAAGAACATGCATACATAATTTCATTCAATCATTTACAGTCATGATTATTGTTGCGGAACGTCTGCAAAACAAGTTTGTTCTTATCATCACTGTAAACAATCACAAAGTTACCAGGTCCACTGTTCAGAAAACTATCCTGTGAGGGGAAAACCTACAAATACAGCTTTATCTCTGACTGTTAGAATGTGCTGACACTGGAGACTCCTTCCAAAAAGGGCTAAACAAACATCTCATGGAAGTGCAAACACACTTACGGGTTACACTTGTAAACCAAGCCTGTGTTTAAGCTGCTACTTTACAGAACCAGTAACAGATTAGATTAAGCGCATTAACAGAAACTGTGTCTGGAAATAC
This sequence comes from Scorpiodoras heckelii, assembly GCA_028566435.1. Taxonomy (NCBI): domain Eukaryota; kingdom Metazoa; phylum Chordata; class Actinopteri; order Siluriformes; family Doradidae; genus Scorpiodoras; species Scorpiodoras heckelii. The sequence continues at coordinate 29,062,779 of JAOVVH010000054.1, forward strand.
TATCAGAGATGCAGTTACAGGAAATTAATCAGCACCTCCTGACCAATCAGCTTAAAGATTTCATGTGGTGAACATTACAGCATATACAGTATATGTGCATTAGCAGATCCACTGACACTGTACTAGACACTAGGGCACTTGAAAAATCCCTGTGATTGCTCCTTTAGGAGGTCAAATGTGCCATGCTCCAAAGATTCTGACAGATACAGATCTGGTTTCACACACACACACACACACACACACACACACACACACGAAAACGATCTCCACTAAGAAGTCTGAGCCAAAGTCAATGTCTGTCAAACTCCCCGATGAACAATGAAGAACAGACTCCTAAATCTCACAAGCACACACAGCCTTCTGGCAATGATGGATACACTTACAGATGTGTAATACTCACTCACACACACACACACACACACACACACACACTCACTCACTCACTCACACACACTTTGCTGTACTAATAGTGCTAAAAATGTTAGTGGCGGCATGATGTCTGATACCATGCTTCTTTATAGGCACACATACACATACACGTACACACACATACACACACACACACACACACACACACGCACATGCACACACGCACATGCACACACGCACATGCACACACGCACATGCACATACCCTGCTATTTGTGCTAAAGCATCAGAGACTAAGCTCAGCCTCAAGGACAAACCCACTCCTAGCTAAGTGTGTGTGTGTGTGTGCATATTATTGATCATATTACTAGCTACGCAAAATGAGCCCTTCAGCACTGGTGTGGGGAAAATACACATTCGCACACACACACACACACACACACACACATACACACACACACACACACACACACACACACAGACCCTCGCAAACCTCTGGGATCACCACGAAACAAAACGCACAGGCAGACGCATGCGAGGACTTGTTTCTGTGACTCGTGTTAAAACGTCTGTACTGAAAAAAACACAAAGCTGAACGCTGCCTTTGCTCCCGACACCAAACACGAACCCATTTCGTGCTTCCAAAGTGTTCTTTCCCCACCTGCTGCATGTAAAACTTGTTTGCAGAGCTGTTGTTAATATCGGCCGAAACTAAATCCCAGCAAGCCTGAGCTGCTGTATATCTCTGGAGATGGAGTCCCACGTCAATATCTCGTGATTGAATCACACCATCTGACAACACACCCGACCTTGGTGTAGGTCTAAACAACCAACTCTTGTTCTCTCCTTGTAAAGCTAACCTGACTCGGGCACATAGGTTTCCAATACAGGAGCCGGCCACTTGCTTGTTTAGTCCATTGGCATATTAAGGTGGGGCTCATGTAACCTTCTCTTGCCCCTGTATACCACCCACCCCTGCAACTCATCCAGAATGCAGCTCCAAATTTCTCAAACATCTCCCTATCACTGTTCCTTCCACTGCCTTCCCGTAGTTGCCCACGTCAGGCTCAAGACTCGGACCCACACCTACACTGCATGGCCAAAGGTTTGGAGACATCCGACCGTCACACCTACATGTGGTTCTTCCCCAAACGTTTGCGACAACGTTGGAAGCACACAATTGTACAGAATGTCTTTGGATGTTGAACTAAGAGGATGCCCAAACCTGTTCTAGCATGACATTACTAGCATGGCTGTGCACACAGTGAGCTCCATGAAGACATGGTTTGCCAAAGTTGGAGTGGAAGACCTCAAGGGCACTGCACGGAGCCCTGACATCAACCCCACTGAGCACCTCTGGGATGAATCACTGACTGCACCCCAAACCCCTGGGCAGTCATCACTGCCTGACCTCACTACTGCTCTTCCCAGAAGAGTGGACATTATAATAGCTGCAAAATCTGTGTCCACATACTTCTGACCGAACAGTGTCCCTGAAGACACTCATCAATCCCTGTTCTGCACTAATTTTCCCTTCTACAGCTTGACTGGACCCACTATCCCTCATAGAATAATAAAGACACCCATCAAGACTCTGCTTTGTCTTCCTTCATATCTCTATTAGCTTCTTGCAGCATGAACTCCTCACTAACATTTTTTTTTTTAAACTAGCATACTGCATTTTTAAGTCGCTTTAATTGAGGCTGTCTGCTTCAGGCTGTAAATGTAATAACAGCTTTTCATAGTTCCAGGTGTATTTTAATTACGCTAACTTTATTGGCTTCCTTAAGGCACTGTCAAACCAGTGAGCGTAAACCTAACTAATAGACAAACATTAGCCATCAGTGTTTACTAACCTACTAAATCTGAAGCATTTATTTAGTGTGTTTTGAAGTGGAAGTCTAATTGTTCTCAAATTGTATTATTATAATTATTATAATTATTATTATAATTGTTATTATACAACCTGATTTTCGGTTCATATCTTCTCCTACAGCTTTCGAGATATCGACACGGGATAAACGCTAAAACGTCTGGCATGTTCGGAAGAAGCGTGCTTGTACTTTTCTAATGGAAATGTCAATCCCTTCTTTCACGACACTCATTTTCGCCACAAAAAAAGTTCCCATCCGCTTGAGTCGATTTTTTTTTAAAAACTGCTGTAATTCGGACAATTTTTGAGCTACAACCACGAAAACTGGCACGCTCTGATTACAGACAGATTGCACTCATCCTTCTCTTTCCATCACTCTTTCAGTTTCACACTGTTCATTTCTATTGGGAGCTGCTGAAGTGGGTGATCCACGGTGGATTTCAGTGAGAATCAGCAGAATTCAACTTTTCTATGAAAATCTTGACAACAATCGTTAGAATTTCAGCTAGAAACTCCATTTAAACTTTACACGGCAGATAAACCGTACTTCCCCTTTCTGAACACTCAAAATATCTCATCGTTTGATGATTTCTTCTTTGAGTTATGAGCTTTTGTTCGGCACTAGGTGCAGCAAACTGCCCCATTCACTTCGATGTTCATTTTTGACAAAATCAGATTTGGCGTTTCCTAATTTTTCACGTTTTTAACCTGTCATAAGTCAGACGTTTTCTTTTCAATCGACAAAATTTGTAAAACAAAATGATCACCAAGGGGTCCTCTCCTACGTGCTCTCTTCAGTTAAGCAATAGGTTAAATATTTTCGGAGTTAGGAGCATTTGTTCAGAGGGTGTGAATCGGCTCAGACGATGATTTTCTACTAAGAGGGTCATTTATTTCTACTTTTTCATTCGTTTCCTCTTCAGTAAGCATTTTATCCTGGTCAGTGTCACAGTGCATCCAAGGTGGGAGGATTCATATCGAATACCAGTCCCTTGGTGGTGGACCAAGCATGTGCAAATCCAGACCTATGGGCAATTTAGCATTTTATCTGCCTTTTTTTTTGCATGTTTTTGGACAGTAGAGAACATGCAAAACTCAGAGAGTTAATAGAGAATGCAAGCTCTGGAGTGGAGAAGCATGAAATGCTACCTGCTGCAGCACCATGCCATCTTACTTCAGCCTAATATAATTCATAGCTGAAGTTTAAAACATCCACTCGGTTACTGTGATTAAGGACAAGTCATACTTTGATTGAGAGATTGATTCAGAATTGGGTCATAAATTACAAGGTGAAGGAAAAGCCTGTTTTATGTTAAAGTGCTTCAAGTGCTTTTAATTTGGCTCCTAATTTGGCTCACTCAGCCCTAGATATGTAGAAACATTTTTTGTGACAGCTGTTCACTGTAATTACCAATTACATTCATTCACATTCAGTACGTGCTCTGTCCTGCGCGGAAACGCCGAGTGTGACAGCAGAGTTTGAGCACCGGTTCTGAGACGCAGCTCGTGACAACAATCACGATGATGGTGGAAAGTTATAAAAAGAGGCAGAGCGAATCAGGTTGTTTAACACTGCTGTGCAGGAAGTCACGAAACAGTTTTGAGCTGGACTTGGAAACCTGGAGAACAGGGAAGTTTCGGCAAAGATGTGCCATCTAGTGGGCGCCACTTTAATCCCCCAAATATACAGGAGGTAAGCTGCTTCTGCATGCACATGCCAAGTTATGCGTCAAGTATAAACCAGGTCTTCATTTTCAGCAGTCAATTTACTGATATGATCAGAAGAAAGTGGATCACTATAAATATAAGAATAAAGTTTTTTTCGGTGGTTATGGGTTGTTCTGTTCTGTACAGAAAGTGGATTCATTTTGTGTGTGGGTGAAAGTATATGCAGTGGCGTGGCTTGTGCCATGTGTGGGAAACAGTGTGGTGTGTGTGTGTGGACTGCGTTTTAATGCTCTACCAGAGAGCTGTGCTGTGAGAGCAAGAGCGTATGACCTCATCCCCCCTCCCTACTTAACCTCGATGACCTCCAGCCCTTCTCTGTGTCTCTGTGTCTCTCATTCTCCACCCCCCCCCAAGGGGAAGACACAGGATCCTTACCACAGAGGAGAAGAGGACAGATCTGCGCGCAGGCACGCACACTTCATCAATAATTCAAGCAGCCGCCTTCGCTCGGGAGTATCTCGGGGAAAAGGGGGGGTAATCTCTGTCCTGGGACATTACAGTTTGTGTTTCTGTTTGATGAGAAAAATGCTAGAAGTTGTCTGATTTTTAAAAAAAAAAGAAAGAAAAAAAAGTGGAGTAAAAGGAGAGAAGTGAACACATAGAGCGATGGAATGAGACAATATAGAGGAGGAAAAGAGAAGCGTCCAAAAGGGGCCTGAGGAGGGGGGTGGGAAAGGGAAACAACAGAGGAGGGGTGAAAGAAAGGGATGAGATCATAGCTCGTCTCCTAGTCTGTTGTCATCCAGGTCAAATTGCTGCTTTCTCTCTCTCTCTCTCTTTCTCTCTCTCTCTCTCTCTCTCTCCTCTGATGCTTCATCCAAGTATGTAAATCCAAGAATGCTGGCTGTCCGAGGCATAACTTCTTCTTCTTTTTTTTTTTAACACAGAATGTATTTGAAGAATCTTGAGCATTTGAGCATACGACAGCATTGTCATGAGAGGAACCATGTGTGTGTGTGTGTGTGTGTGTGTGTGTGTGTGTGTGTGTGTTAGCAAAAATCTAACTGATGACATGAAGGAGTTTCTGTCCGACAACACAGAGCAGTGATTCAGCTGTGGGGAGAAATTGTAGCGGACAGATTTATTCGCCTCTTTCTCATTAACACTGGTAGCAACTCTGTTCAGTTCTTAAATTCCAGAGGTGTGTGTGTGTGTGTGTGTGTGTGTGTGTGTGGAGAGGAAGGCTTCAGTAGCCAGACTCTTCACAGCTCAGTGTGAAGACTAATATTATTGCAGAGTGAACTGTGTACAATCTGAATGGCAGAGAGTGAAGTGTGTTCTAGCCATGACAACACTTTTTTTCACTACTTTAGCTTTTCATATAATTGAAATTGTCAAATACACATCTGATAGCTTACGGTGCCATGTTCTACTTTTGGTCACCTGATGCACAGCTAACAAAAAATCTTTTTCCTTTTTTAGCGTAATAACTCCTGTGTCACTAGGTGTAGTGTCTGAATCAAGTCTGAATGCCATTTATTTTCTAAAAGTAAAAAACGAAAATATAAGTAAATAATACATGCAAGGAGTAAAGAAACAGACCCACAGGAGCTGTGATTTTTCTGTGGCTGAATCTCGAATGCGGTCTACAGCTACAGAAAGTCTAAAACATTTGTCCAGTTTATGGCATTTGGTAGATGCCTTTATCCTCAGCGACTTATATTTATCTCGTTTACAAAACCGTAATGGCCTCGCTGAAGGGTCTGGTGGGATTTGAGCTCACGACCTTCTGGTTCATAGTCCAATGTCTGAACCACTGAGCTACACTGCTACACTTTGTGTTTATAGGGTTAAAGGTTATTATAAGGTTACACATATGTCAATTATAGGGTAATTAACATTCAAATGCTAATTAGCACTTAAATACCAAACTACAAACTTTCTTTTAACAGAATGAAAACCTGATTGTGTTTTTACATTCATTCAAACAATAGAAAAGTTTATCCAAAACAGCATAAGTGAATACTCTGTAACTAAACCGCAGCTAATCAGACGCTTAAACCTACTTTTATCAGCTACTTGGTTCATCTCACAGCTTGCGCCTTTATAATAGTGGTGTGTTCCAAGCAAACTGAAAAGACTGTGATATACAGTGCGCCGTGATACGACTATCATGATACGACTAGCGTGATACGACGTACTCGCCTCGTCACTCGGCCCCTGAGCAGCCTGCTGGTGAGGAAGGTCGTGTGATGACGGTGAGGGGAAAGAAAAGGCGGGAGATGCGAGGGAGGGAAAAATCTGAACCTTTCAGTGACCACAGTCAAACCACAAGCACATTAAAGATTCATCGGGCAGAGAAAGAAAGAGTAAAAGAGTAAATCGAGTAGAGGGAGGACAGGGTGCAGACGAGTGGAGCACAAAGAACAACAACAACAAAAAAAAAAGATTCAGTGCATGGTTGGCACTGGAGCGTTTGTGCTGGTCCTGATGACACGGATGTTCTGTCTTCTGTCACTACTACTGTAGTGAACACTTGAATTAAAAAAAAAAAAAAACTAACAAAAATAATGTCAACCTTAACGAGTGAGGTCAATGAATGCACGAGAGCGAAAGAACAAGAGAGAGAGAGAGAGGGAGAGAGAGAGAGGGAGAGTGCAAGAGAGAAAAGAGAGCAAGAGAACATGAGAGAGTGGGAGCCAGAGGGAGAGATGGCCTTGGAGATCCAAAAATAAACTCGCACACAGGGGTTATTGTTTGACAGTAAAGAGAGAGAGAGTGAGAGAGTGAGAGAGAGACAGAAAGAAAGAGAGGACAGGTGGAGGTGGACAGGTGGAGGTGGATGACAGAGGTGAAGGATTTGCTTTCACACCTCCATAACTTTATCACACTTGTGCACTTCTTCAAGAATGCTGCTTCACGCCGCACAAACTCTTCAGGCCAAGGACAAGCAGCTAGAAATACATTTTGAGATGCACTGAGAGAATGTACGATCGTGCCGAATGCAAACACACACACACACACACACACACACACACAAACACACGCACGGTTCTCTTGAGTGTTGCGAGGAGCGGAGGTGAAAAATATTATTCCACGGAGTAGAGGCAGTCCCAAAGCTCAAGGTGTATTTATGTTCGGCTCTTACACTCCTCCTTTATCCTCATTAGCCCTCCATACATCCATCTATCCTGATCTGAACACTCTCTCACTCAAGATACGATCGTCTCTCTTTAACAGAAACATCCCTCACTCTCATTTTCTCTCCTTCAGTCTCTCTCCGTCTCTGGATTGAGGTAATAAGCCAGCAGCCAGACGTGAAATTTAAGAAGTTCTCGTCTCCCTCAACGCATTTCAGAAAAGCATGTGATCATGTGATGGTGACCGCCCCTTCTGAGTTACCGAGGGCTGTTAAACCAGTCGTTAATTGGACATGTATTATCTCAAGAGTTTATGCATTCACACCTGAACAGAGAGGAAATGTTCCTGTGTGAACTGGATTCATTGTGCAACGACTGAATCATTATCCGACCGCAACGACACACAGGTCATTAATTCCTGGTACTCACACCAGCCAGGTTTCTCCACCCAGCCTGTCTTACTCTGTCGAACTGCATGACTTGCTGTAAATTGTCTGTGTGCATGCACGTGTGTGTGTGTGTGTGTGTTTGTGTTTGTGTGTGTGTGTGTATGGGTCGAGGTGTTTCCTGGAATGTGTCGCACCATAGTGGTGCAGGAAGTTAGCAAGCCTCCTGCACAACCACATTAACTCTGCTTCCTGTGTGTGTGTGTGTGTGTGTGTGTGTGTGTGTGTGTGAGATGGTCTACGGGAGCGCATGTGACTCGCAGCATCTGCAACGAAATGTTTGTCACGTTTCCTTTGGTTCCCAACTCTCAGAACTCGCTAAAACTTTAGGTACACACAAGAACACACAAGGTGCTCTCGGCAACGTTACAAAAGACAATCCAGAAAAACAACTAACAGACCGTGTGTGTGTGTGTGTGTGTGTGTGTGTGTGTACATGTGCCAGCGCTGACTCAGTGCGTGAGCGTGTTTGTAATTCAGCCTTCACAACGCAAACATTTCTCTCTCTATTCCCTCGCTTTCTCTCTCTTCTCTCCCTCCCTCTCTCTCTTGGACACCGTCTCATAGCAACCAGACACTTCAGGCCTAAAAATAAACTCCCAGAAATGAACAGAACAAAAAAATAAAACATAAACGACAATTAATCCTTTCAGCCTGAGAGCCAGGCCTCAAATAGAGCAGGTAGGAGCGAGAGAGGATGCAGGGGGGAGAGAGAGAGAGAGAGAGAGAGAGAGAGAGAGAGAGAGAGAGAGAGAGAGATGAAGAAACTGCCAGCAACAGGTATCTGTGAGCTCACTGCTCTACTGACGTGTGAAAGAACTATAGATTTCTCCACAAACACACACACACACATAGTATATATACACACACACACACACACACACCAATATATTTTGCATGATTAATGGCGATTTATTTTTCTGAGTGTCGCTGGTATCATCAGCTCTTCTATAACATCATCAAACATTATGCAACATATATTAAAATAATCCATAGTTACGTTTTTGAACGGCAAGCCATTGAACATTACGGCTTCTCATATTTCCAGCGTGCCATTTAATCTTAACCCACCCCGAAACACACACACACACACACCTGCCTGTGTGTATTTTTGTGTCTGTAGCAGGTAAGCCTGGCCGTACTCCCTGGCTCCAAAATCCCCATGACATCACCCGAGTGACTGAGAGCCTCTGTTCCCCGCAGCAGGTACACCCGAACCCCCCCCCCACACACACACACACACACACACACGCGCACAGCTACAAACACATACAGACCTCAGACCGAGGCCCTGTCCACACGACAATGGTGAAAACGGCATTTATGAGTAAACAGAAACATTTTTTGGCGTCCACACGACAACACCGTTTTTGGTTTTGAAACCAAGACTTGTTCCTTTGCGGGTTCAAAAAGATTCGCATCCACAAGACAACGGTGTCCACACAGATTTGCAAAAATGCATGACAGTCTTGTAGTACATATATGCCAGTAATTCAAATATACAAACAGCACAGAAGAACACTATGTGGCTGTGTGTTAATCTACCACCAGACCCGTACGACAGGTGTCACATATGGCCTTACATCACTTTTCTGTAGCTTACAGTGGCTTGTGATAAACCTTTTCTACAGGCAGAGAGGCGGCACACTCTAGGCTAGTGGGATTACTTTAAGTAAATTAGGGTTGCACAGTCAAACACACAGACACTGACCACTTTAATAGGAACACCATTCCGTTTCCTCATTCATGCAAATCTCCAAATCAGCAAAACATGCAGCAGCAGCAGCACAACAAAAAACCTTCAGTTATAACAGCAGCACTTCAGTTAATGTTTGGATCAAACATCAAAATTAGTGCAAAATGTTATCTTGGTAACGTTGAGTGCTGGTTGCCAGGTTAGTCTGAGTACAGCTGATCTTAGACTTTCACACACAACTTGCAAAAACCTTCAACTGACAGGAATGCAACACAGTGTGGTCTTTTACTTCTGTAGTCCATCCATCTCCAGGTTTGATGTGTTACGACGTACTTTTCTGCTCACCATAGTTGTAAAGAGTGGTTATTTGAGTTAGTGGAGCCTTCTGCAAGATGTTTCTGCATGCAGAACCGCCGCTGTTGAGGTAAAACTGAAGCTATTGACCTGCATCTGCATGATTTTACACACTGTGCTGCTGTCGCATGATTGAATAACTGCCTGAACGTGAGTGTACAGATGTCCTTAATAAAGTGGACAGTGAGTGAGTGAGTGAGTGTGCATGAATGCACCTTATTCGAATGGGATTTTACCATGGAGTAAAGACAGACCCGAGTTTTTGCTCTGAGACGATATTTTGTTGATAGTTGGCACAATATCAGGAGAACTTCACCAAAAGTGCTCTGACTTAAACATCCCTGGCATCACCATCACAGACAAAGTTAGCTTTATAACACCAATCACAGCCAGACGTGTGTGTGCGCGCGTGTGTGTGTGTGCTCTATGATTTCAGAGAGAAAAAAAATGCATCACCATTGTGCAGTAAACCGCAGAAAAATCTTGCTTCCTTCCCATTTTTATGACCACTCATTTGCTTCCTGGGTCTTCACACACTTCGTCACACATGACTTTTAAAGCATGTTTTTGTCACTTCCAGCTCTGTTTGTGTACAGTGGCCTGACTTGCGTCTGTGTGACGTGTGACCGTCCAAAAATACCCGCACCTCCGTTATCTCCATCTCTCCATTCCTCACCCCTCCTTCCTTCACCTCCATCAATTCCCCTCTCGCTCATTCTCTCTCGCTCTCCTTCTCTTCCTGCCATTATTTTACCGCCCTAATTTTAGAGAAGGGGGGGGGGGATGCTGCTTGCATCTGTTAACCACGCCAACGGGTACATGTGAGACAGGAAAAAAGAACGAAAAGAGAGACAGGAAAGACAAAAGTCAAAAGAGAAAGAGAGTGAGTACATGAGAGAGAGAGAGAGAGAGAGAGAGAGAGAGAGAGAGAAAGTGATTGTGGTCAGCATAGCCCAGGGCACGACATTACCTGGTGTGTGTCTACTGATAAACATGAGCTGATCTGTGAACCCATGCAGTTACACAGCCTGTTACCCTTCTCTTCACTGTCTGTCTCTTTCTCTCTCACTTATTCACACACACACATCTGGCTACCATATTTACCAGGCTCTGCCTTACTTGACTGTTCACAAAATAGAAGCAAATGAGGGATTTCAGTGTGT
>JAOVVH010000054.1:29078300-29080800 GCA_028566435.1 Scorpiodoras heckelii
CCGCCCACTCCCACACACACACACACACACACACACACACACACACACACACACACACACACACACACACACACACACAGGTCATCACACACAGCCTTCTGGGTGCTGCGCAATCCACTCAATCAGCACTGCGCAGATAAGCTGCCTGTATCCACTTAACTTGTTTTAACCGGTATTATCCACCTGGTAGCCACGGGTTCAAAAAAAAAAAATGAGCAAACTCCAATATAAGCAAAAATCCTTTTTTCGTTTCAGATCAAATAATATCTTCATGAGAACCGTGTACTGAGTACTTGTGTACATGGCACACACGTCGCAGTAGGCCTAAACGAGGACACAAAATTGCTTTCGCCAGAGATTCATAATAGACGTTGTTTAAAACAGCAATAGGTAGCTGACCACTTGTTCATCTTCTGTAACTGATTTCAGGGTCGTAGTGCGTCCTGGGAACATTCTGCACAAGCCGGGAACACACTCTGGACGGGACGCCGGGCCTTCACAGGACACCATGCGTTCCCACACACACACACACACACACACAGGCAATTCAGCGTAGACAGTCAACCTACCAGCAGGTTTGTGGGAGCCTGGAGGAAACCGGAGAACCCAGAGGAAACCTGCATGGACAACATGCAAGACTCCTGCATGCAGACGGTAATCCGAGCTCAAGAGGTGACAGTGAATCTTTTACTCTTAATCTGAATCAGTCGGATTTCTTAAAACAACCGTTTGTGAGAAACATCCTGAAGATGACGTCATGGGGAAGATAACACTTTTGCAATAATCTCTCTCTCTCACACACACACACACACACACACACACACACACACACACACGCCAGGATTGCACATCAAACTTGTGATGGAAAAGCTACAGTTGCAACATAGCACCTCATTTATATTTAAAAATAGCAATATCGGAGTAAGAAAGAAATACAATACAAGAAGCACGACTACTATAAACTATGGTGTGATATAATTTACATTAAAAAAAAAAAAAGAAAGTCCCTTAAGGTGGTGATGGGAATCCCAGAATTTGAGGAGAGCATTAAAGGCAGGACGAGCCTAGTTGCCTGTGAGAGGTCCTGTAGTTAACACAGCTCAAACTAAAGCGTCAGTCAGGCTAGTGTGGGCCTCCGCTCAGTCTCTACTCACTCATAAGCCTTAATCCCCTTAAACAACAATCACTCTGTTATGTAGGCAAGTCCCGAGCCGCCTCATGCGGCCCTTGTGCGTGTGTGTCCGCGCGCACTGTGTAAATGGCCTAACCATGTCTGCGGCTATAAATGTCCCGGTTAAAACAATTATGAGCAGAGTTATGAGCACTGTCCGGACTGCACACGTGCACATGTACGCATGTAAGAAAAAAAAATCATCCAGAAGCATGATGTCCAGATTTTCACTGCCACGTCCATGGCCCGAGAGAGACAAGGTCAGATGTTTGCTCTGCTGTGATAAAAACGTCCTTGAGGTGTTCGAAGCTCCCAGTAGCAAATAAACATTAACATTTAATGCCTTTGCTTTTCTCTAAATACAGCTGTTCCTTTTTCCAATGCATTATCTATTATTCACCACCACGTACATTTGCGCTTCTCTCAAAGTGCTGTGCATCTCAGACATTTGCTTTTATAAACCCAAGAGGTCAAATACTTGTCAGCGTCAACGTGCGCAACCTGGATGAGTGAGACGATGAGTGCTGATTATTCACTGAGTTTTCAAACACGTCATGCTTCGCAATCGTTCTGAAAACGTTTTTAAAAACAAAACAAAAAAAACAACAGGACAGCGAGAGAGAGAGAGTGTAATGGAAGAGGAGACGTCACTCGGGTATTTCGGCATGGATTGGTGACCGGTCATGAGATGATGATGCCGTGTGCACAGAAATGGAGGCGGGAGCGCGTGTGCATGCCAGGGTTAAAGAGATGAGGGCAGAATCGATGTTTAAAAGGCTTTGCTCCACAGGGACTCCCGTCAGCGGGCGCACTTTTAGTCTTTTGCTCTTGTGCTTCTCCAACTCGACTGAATGAAAGGCTTTGTGGTAACAGTTCTGTAGCTGGAGGAGGTACAGTAGGGTGGGATGGGTCCAGGGCAGGGTCAGTGATATGAGCTGCAGGTTTTACGTACGTACGTATGTATGTATGCGACTATGGATGATGCACTTTCACAAGCTTCCTGTTATAACGGTTAACATCTTACACGTCAATGTATAACTTTCTACATGTTAATATTTGCTTGCAATATTACTCGACATCTGCACCTTAATTTCAAACACAGCAATAAATATTTTAGGAAATTTCTCAATAACTATTATACGATTATTCATGGTGGACTTAAATATGCTAAAAGAATTAAATCAGCATAACATCTTATTAACACTGCTGCTGCATATAACTGTTGTCAAAGTAGCTGTTATTCTTTTTCCCTTGTTTTTTTGTCATGACATTTGGTATGGTTGTAGCCCCACATGTCTGATACAGAATATCAGGTTTGTGTCTTTAGGT
>JAOVVH010000054.1:29085800-29088539 GCA_028566435.1 Scorpiodoras heckelii
TAAAAATAAAGTACTGTGCTTACACCAGTATAACACTTATAACGAACGTGATTTACACTCTGATACTGTAACCTGCATGGTATTCTGAGCAGAGTAAAAGCACCGGCAGACACCGTATTAATAACGTATTAAAACACTTCACCTTCTAGCCGCTTCAATGCTGCTGTGATGATAATGTAATACGGATAACGCGGTAAAACATACCGTACCATAAACTTTACCATCAATAATACAATCTTGGAGAATCTACCACAGCTCTTCTGGAGACTTTGACTGTCACACTTACTTCTTCTTTTTTTTTGCATGCAAAACCAAGCAGCCTTCATTATGTTTGTGTCTGAAAAGTGCTCTGTTATGTAATGTGTTGCTTTCGTTACTGACGTACAAACATTTCTGAGTAACATTTGATTTTTTTGTTGGAAAAGTAACGTTTGGAAATATAACATCTTTTTGTACTGACTAAATAACTGTACCTAAAAACAACAGGGTGCCTAAGACTTTTACACAGTAGTGTATATTTGGTAATAAATGAGTTACAACGACAAATCACACTGGTGGCTTTTACAGTATAATGACAGTTTTGAACTTAAAAATACAAAAATTCAGTACTTGCTATAATAATCAACAAACATTAAGAATATTTTATATATTAATGACCATAGCTACCTGTCAGATGGGCTGTCCTTACATTTCTGTAAACATACTGCAAGTTTTAAAAGATTCAAAGAGACAATTTTGTCATCTTTTTGTACTGAACAGTAAAGTTTTGGACCATCAGTTTTTTTTATTTATTTATTGAAGGTCGCTTATTCAGGGTCCCACAGTGTATGTGTTTTATCTTTAGCCATTTTAAAAGTGCAAGTATCACTTTTAGTAGCACACGGACACGATTCTGACCCGTGTAGCCTACCACCCTGGAGGACAGTTCTCTGCTCCATCTCTCTCTCTCTCTCTCTCTCTCTCTCTCTCTCCATGGATGAAAGGTCAAAATTCTCATACAGTGTTTTTTTTCCAGCAGACACACTCACACTAGCTACGTTCCATCCCTAGTGACGGGTTAATCATCCGAGGAAGATTACACATCATACGCCCTCATCGGAAATGAATAAGTATGAGCGATCGTTGACTCCTGTGTAAAAAAAAAAAAATCCTACTGCTAGTGCCAACGTTAAATGGCTTTCAACAGTTAACGATAAAACGTGCCGTCACCCAGACTTTAATTACATGCTTAGTGAAAACAAAGATGCTATCTAGACAAACATTACTTTCAGGTTCGTCTTGGAAAGAACCATTATATGTCCTTAGAACGGCAGGATATTTCAATGAATTTACAAATACCGAACCCTAAAACTAGGCTAACACTACAAATGAGGCATGAGGTTTATTCATCTCCTGCATTGTTAGCTAGTTCAGATCTGCTATAATGTAGACTTAGATGACTAGAGAATTAGCTAATTATAGTTAAGTCTAAGTAGCTAGTTCATTACTGACTCTGCAGCTAATCAGTGTAACAAAATAATCTTTAACAAACATTAGAATAGACTACATGAGAGATGTAGGTTCGTCATGCACTCACTCACTCACTCACGCACTCACTCGTTATCCAAGCCGCTTATCCTACTACTAGGTCGTGATGCTGGGTGGAAGGCAGGGAAACACCCCGGACAGGTTACCAGTCCATCACAGGGCAGACACACAGATAGGCGCGTGCACACACATGCACACGACTTAGTATCTCTAATTCGCCTGACTGCATGTCTTTGGCATGTCAGAGGAACCCGGAGCTCCTGGACGAACCCCATGCAGAGACAGGGACCGCGTGCAAACTCCAGAAGGATATCAACCCGGTCGCCTGGCTGGAACCGAACCCCTACTCACTGTCAGGTTACTGCACTACCCACTGTGCCACAGTGCTGCCCGGTAGGTTTACTGGATCCACCCTATTGGACCCACCTTCAACTTGAAAGTAACTTTGGCAAAGCGAAAGCTGCTCGATAGACTCTGTACCGCACCTTATTCAGTAAGCAGTCTGAGCTGGACGGTGCTGAACAAACACTAAGACTCAGACAGAAATCTTCAGAATGTCGGAAAAAAAGAAAAACAAACTCCTCTGGAAGGTTATGTGAAGATAGCTTGGCTTCCCACCAGCCAGACATTTCCCCTGTGTCTTCTGCTTGGATTCAGCCTTCAGTGAGTGCATTCATTAACCCTGCTCAGGCTGAGGGGCCATATGCAAATCGGTTCATGGTAGTGACATCACAACCGTAAAGAATTCAAACGGAGTCTGAGCGGTACGGTGTGAAACCTGACCAGTGCTTATGGAGTACAGGGAAAAACAGTAAGGAGAGTTTGTAACTGTTTAGCGTCTTGACGTTCCACTAAACACGGCGCAGCTTTTAACGTGTTACAAATCTTATCACCTTGAATAAGCTTATACCCTAAAAAAACAATGATGTAGGGTTGTACGATTATTCTACCCCTATATACGGACTTAAAGAGCTGCCCCAGGAAGTGAAGTCACACTGTAGTGAGATGTGTAGGGATGAGAGAGATGGGGGAGGGAGACTGGCATCAGGCCCTCGCTGAACATCCAGCATGTGACTGGTGTGTATGTGTGTGTTAGAATGTAGTGTGAGGGGTCAGCGAGTCAGGGTCATAACTGCACACACACACACACACACACACACACACGTGCGCTCCCCCTACACACGCACACTCTTTCCACACAAAAAGGGTCTC
>JAOVVH010000054.1:29091900-29108842 GCA_028566435.1 Scorpiodoras heckelii
TGTGTGTGTGTGTGTGTGTGTGTGTGTGTGTGTGTGTGTGTGTGTGTGTGTGTGTGTGTGTGTGTGTGTGCCCTGTGTGTCCCATCCAGACTATATTCCAACTTTGCACAGTGTCCTCCTTTAGCAGTTACAATTCCACATATCCTGGAGGGGAAGAAGGCATCAGATTTTGACAGGTGCAAGCAATCCACTCTTCTGTCAGACATGAAGAAAGTGTAAAGCCATACTGAACCATTTTGCACTTCCTACTGTCATGGTGACCTCAATCAACTTGTTTTTGTAACCACCTGTATGCTCCAGAACGATTGTGCACTATTCACTTGTCCAGTTGTGTCTGTGCGAATGAGGCAGACATAATAAATAAATTCCTGTTTCACAATAAGCTACTTCTGCAGTCTTTGTAAATTGTTCAGGAGCAATTTGCTCAGCAGCAGCAATAAAATGCATTTTGCAGTTCAATTACTCAGTACAGTAAAATAAAATGTTAAGGATATTCCCAGTACACAGCTTACTACTTTAGCAAATATCTAACTATAGCTTTCCTACTGTGCTTGCTACTATTAATAAAACAAAAAAAGGCCATCATTCTTTCTCATTGCTTAATTTTTTTTTTTAAATTTTGGTGCCTTTTACAGTTACTCAAAAAAGAAACTCTTTTACTGTCACTTGCCATTATATAAACTCAATTTGTAATTTATGCACAATAGTAATGGCTTGACTTCTAAAAAGAAACATTTCAGCACACAATTATGCAGCTAAATATAGAGTTAAAATTGAAGATGTCGACATGTTTGGTTATGCAGTCCTTTTTGGGGTATGTGGTAATTGCTCTGCAGGGACTGAATAGAGCAGAGCAGTGTGGGTTTATAGTAGACTGCTCAGAGCACTATGCATCACTTGTCACTAACCTGCTGAATTATACAGGAATATGTTGGGTGGGTGGAGGAGAGGGCCGCTATAGGCTAGTCTGAAAATAACCTCCATGCTTTAGTATTTTACTTCAGTATTAACAGGATATTCTATGAATTAATCATTTAATAATTGTCATGTACTTATTTAAAGGGATGTCACATGTGACAGTAAAGACAGCAAGACGTTGGTTTGGCCATTCACTGAACATCACAGTCAGGAGAAATGATTTGCTATAAATAGCTAAAGATAGCACATTCTCAATCGATCTCATCTAGATTAACAAAGTGTGGCATTTGGATAAGGCGGTGGATTAGGGATTTGGGATTTAGGACATAATAAATACATATCTGGCTTGCTCCAACTGAGCTGTTAATTTTTACTTATTATTTATTCATTTTGGGATGGAATTCAGATAAATGTACTTGTCATTATTTATCATTGTTATTCCAGCTCTATTTTCTTTCCACTATATTAGCATATCCACTAATAATTTAAAGACAAGTGAGTCGTCATCAGAGTTTTGCAACAATAGCAACCTCTACCTCAAAATCAGTAAAACTAAGGAGATGATTGTGGACTACAGGAGATTGCAGGAGAATAGCCATACCCCTTTATACATCAGTGGTGCTGCTGTGGATAGAGTCAGGAGTATCAAGTTCTCTGTGTGCACACACAGACTGTTTGCCAGACTGCTGTCATCATGCAGATGGTACCACAGCATTCCATACAGAACCAGTAGGTTGAAGAACAGTTTTTGTTCTTCTTCCCCGTTTATCTTCTGATGTGTATTTCTTGGATTGCATAGCCCTAGATTACCCGAGCCTCACAACATGCATTTCAATGTACAATTGTCCCAGACATTTTGTGCACATGACAAAAATTTAAAACCTGGAATAATTTTAATCATCCATTACATTTAGCTCTCATAAAATGCTATGCTACCAGACATTAACTTCTTCTTTAGAGGTATAAATGCTATTATAGGCTAACATCTGACAGAGCTACTGTATGATATAGATATTTGTATTTATGAAAGAATAAATAAATGAGTGTTTATGAGAGAAATATGCAATGAGTGAGAAGAAGCAAGAGAGAAAGGAGGAAAAGCACACATATAGAGAAAGAGAGAGATAATTTGTTCATTCATTCATTCATTCATTTTCAACAATCGATTTATCCTGGTCAAAGTTGTGGTAGAGCTGCAGCCTATCATTTACATTAAATTAACATTTACGGCATTTGACAGACACCCTTATCCAGAGTGACTTACATGTATCTCATTTATGCAGCTGAGCAACTGAGGGTTAAGGGCCTTGCTCAAGGGCCCAGCAGTGGCAGTGGTGTGGATTTGAACTCACAACCTTCAGGTCAGCAGTCCAACATCTTAACCACTGAGCTACACTGCCCTATTCTTAGGGAATACACCCTGGATGGGATATCAGTCCCATTCACACTAACACATTCATACAATCATTCAAATCTAGGGCATTTAATTTAGCCAGTTCACATACATGTAGGTTTTTGGGACGTGGGAGGAAACCGGAAAAAACAGGGATAATGTGTGGACACAGTGATATATGCAAAACACCACACAGATAGTAACCTAAGCTCTGGACTGACTCTCATCCTGTGAGTCAACAAGGCTACCCACTTCACCACCCTATGTAAATCAATAAATTAAACATTCAGAAACAACTTCAGTCAGAGCAGTTTACAGAAGATAAGACAACATAAGATAAAATAACATAACACTTTATCGATCTCAAGGGAAATTAGTGTGTTCCAGCAGCATCCGTAAAATACAAGGCACAAATACACACCAGAAACAAAGTTAGAATAAGATAAGATAAAATAAGATCAAATAAAATGAATATTGGAAATCTAAAATAATTTTAAAAATTTTAAAGTAAAGTAAAAATATAAAAATGTATGCATAGCATAGATATAAATAGTAAACCGATCAGCCATAACATTAATGATGGGGAAGTGAATAATGTTGATTATCTCATTACAGTGGCATATGTCAAGGTGTAGGGTATATTAGACAAAAAGTGAACAGTCAGTTCTCAGAATTGATGTTTGAAGCAGAAAATGGGCAAATATAAGGATCTGAGTGACTTTAACAAGGGCCAAATTGTGATGGCTAGAGGACTGGGTCAGAGCATACTGGGTGTTCCCGGTATGCAGTGGTTAGTACCTACCAAAATGCTCCAAGGAAGAACAACCGGTGAACTGGTGACAGGGTCATGGGCGCACGTGGCTCACTGTTGATAATGGGGAGTAAAGGCTCGTCCGTCTGGTCCGATCCCACAGAAAACCACAAATTGCTAAAAAAGTTAATGCTGGTTGTTGATAGAAAGGTGTCAGAACACACAGTGTATCACAACTTGCTGCATACGGGGCTGCATAGCTGCTGACCAGTCAGAGTGCCCATGCTGACCCCGGTACACCACCAAAAGCTCCTACTGTGGGCTCATGAGCATCAGAACTGGACCATGGAGCAATGGAAGAAGGAAGCCTGGTCTGATGAATCAAGTTTTCTTTTACATCATGTAGACAACTGGGCATGTGTGTGTTACTTACCTGGGGAAAAGATGATAGCCGGATGCACTGTGTGAAGAAGGCAAGCTGGTGAAAGCAGTGTGATGCTCTAGGCAATGTTCTACTGGGAAACCCTGTGTCCTGGAATTTATGTAGATATTATTTTGACATGTAACACCTAAATACACATTGTTGCAGACCAAGTACACCCCTTCATGGTAATGATATTCTCAAATGGCAGTTGCCACTTCCAGCAGGATGATGCACCCTGAAACACTGTAAATACTGTTCAGGAATGGTTTGAGGAATATGACCAAGAGCTCAATGTGTTGACTTGGCCTCCAAATTCTCCAGCTCTCAATCCGATCAAGCATCAGTGGGATGTGCAAGTCTGCTCCATGGAGGCCCCACCTTACAACCCTCAGTAATTAAAGGATCTGCTGCTAATATCTTGGTGCCAGATAACACAGCAGACATTCAGCAGTCTTATGGAGTTCATGTCTTGACAGATCAGAGCTGTTTTGGTGGCACAAGAGGGACCTACACAATATTCGCAGGTGGTTTTAATGTTATAGCTGATCGGTGTTTGTATCATATACATCTATGTTATGCTAAGGTGCAGGAAGTAGAGTAGACTGTGTTGCAGTTCTGTATAGTGTATAGACGTATAATACAGTGTAATAGTTATGTATGCAGTATTATTCAGTATAGATGTATAGTTATCCACAAGTGAGGCAATAATAATAATAATAATAATAATAATAATAATAATAATAATAATAATAATAATAATATGTTTTATTTATAGGCACCTTTCACGGCATTCAAGGATAAAAACTCATAATAACAGTCAAGTAACACAAATAAAAATTCATAAAACAGCTTACAGTTACAGATACAATAAGTTAGGATATAAATAACTCCAGAAGATCCTACGTTAGCCCGAACATGCCTGTTTAAAGAGATGCATCTTTAGGTAGGCTATAAATGTAGGCAGAGAATCAATATTATGGATGTCTTGTGGTAGAAAGGTCCAAAGATGAGGCACAGCAAGACTAAAAGCTCTAAATCCCACAGTAGTCAATCAGGCAGAAGGTACCATAAGGTTAATAGGGGAAGAAGATCTAAGAGTGTGAGAAGTTGTACAAATGTAAAGGAGGTCAGAAAGATACTAAGGTGCTAGGTTATGAATTGACATGAATGTGAGAAGCAGAATCTTGAACTCAGTATGGTATTTAATAGGTAACCAGTGAAACTGCTGAAGAACAGGAGAAATATGTTCTAAGGAAGGAGCTCTGGTAATGATACAGGCAGCTATGGAGTTATAGATAATAAACAAAAGAGGACCGAGCACAGAGCCCTGAGGGACTGTGCTAACAGTGGAGCAATGTAGTTATAGTAACAGTTTTGTGTCCAGTCCAGATAATGCATAGAATGCATACAATGATGCCTGAATTACTAGAAGAAAGGAAGTATAACATAACAGAGATTAGAAATTAGTTATTGGTGTAGTATACATTATGCATTGTGATATAGAGTATAAACTGCATTGTGGACCTTATAACGTTTTTCATCCCTGTTACAGTCCCTCCACATTTGTAAAAATGTATATGGAGTAATCTTGAGAAGCCTGATTTAATGCTGTCTAATACGGACATGAGATATAAGCTACTAGAAATGGGGAGGGACACTTCTGGTCTGATCTGTGCGGAAATAGGGACTTTGCGACTTGGAATTGAGCTGCACTTAAGTCACAAAGTGACTTGAGATTTGACTTGAGACTTGTTTTCAAAAGTCATGAGACTCGAGTCAGACTTGAGAATGGGACTTCAGAACAATCTTTATTCATTTTTTAAATTCTATTTTTTTTTGCCACATTAAGGAAATGTCTGAAAAGCTGAAAGTCATTCTATACCTTATTAACATGCATAATGTTATAGCATGAACAGACCATAAAAGACTTGAGACTTGAAGTTGACTTGCAAAAAAAAAAAAGACTTGTGAGCATCTGTGGGTCTGGGCATATGACTGAAGTGTAACAGCTTAATGTGTACTGTGTACCGCTTACTATGTATGAGCAACAGTGAACTCCAGAGAGAAGGAGTGTGTGTGTGTGAGTGTGTGTGTGTGTGTGTGTGTGTGTGTGTGTGTGTGTGTGTGTGTGTGTGTGTGTGTGTGTGTGTGGAAGTGTCAGCGCTAAGCGTTGTTGTAAAGGTCACAGTCGGCTAAACTTCTGACGTCATAACCTTAAAAAGTATCGAGCTCGTTAGCTACGTTCATGGCGCAAAAGCCAAGTCACCAATCCGAGGGGGTCCAAAGGCTGAATCCCAAACGGCTCCGTGACCATCCTGTAGTGTTCATTATCGACACGTTACGTCGTGTATTTACGTAGGAAGGAAGCTATTTGGCGCGCAGCCTCGGATTCCTCAACATCCCACAGTTTGCGTCCTGGTGACCAGCGAAGCTAGCTTAGTTAACTAGCTAGTTAGCAAAAAACTAATTATAATAATAACAACAATAACAGTTCTTACTAACTTACCCAAACTTGACAAAATTGCGTCCAAAAAAATGCGCTAATTGTCACATCTGAACGGAAACAAACAGAAAATAGTGACAGAAAATAGAAAAGGTGTCAAACTTAAAGCGGAGTTCACTCAGCTCAGCTTTACGGCATGTGGGAAAGCGCGTGCGCGGCGGGCTTGAGTTCGTTACAACGGTTAATATTCGAAATCCGTTTGAATTGTGTTTAATTCAGAGCTCGCGCTCGAACAGAAATGTTCGCCACGAGGAGGGAAAAAAACAACAACAACAACAACAACAACAAAAAACAAAACAACAACAACAAAAGCAGCTTGATGGCTTCAGTAACTGCGTTTATTCCCACCAATAACCCTGCGGGGGGAAAAGTAGCCGGTAATTTAATCGCTACCCGCGTGTGTTGAGCGCAAAGTTATGGCGGTTCAACAGGTAGGTAGGTGGAACGAAGTACAGATCGTGATCAAGGCAAAATGCAATGCGATGCATCCGCAGCGCTTCTCACTAAAACACCAGATCGACCCTGATCTGAGATCCGAGATCCGAACTGCTGCTTTGTCACGAGCAGCACTTATCTATAAATCTATAACCTGTGATCAGTTCAGACCACTGCTGTGCATCGGGGTTGGTGTGGGGTTTTTGTTTTTTTTTTTGGTCGGGGGACACTACATCTTAGACGGATAAAGTCAATAAAATAGAGCGCCTGCCATTTTATGGTTCAGTGAGTTGACAACAGCGAGCGCGCGCACACACACACACACACACACACACACACATTTACTTCTCAGGCGGCTGAGTGTAGCTGTGTGTATTGAACATGCCAGCACAGGAGCAGATCCTGATAAGATTCTGATCTTTTCTTTGGGACAATTTGTGACCATTCCAGCAAAGTATGAAAAAAAAAGTCATGTGTAACAGAGCTAGAGGTTGTTAAAAGTCCATTTGAAGAGAGAGAGAGAGAGAGAGAGAGAGAGAGAGAGAGAGAGAGAGCACTTCGAGGTGCTGTACCGGGTTTGTTATTGTTACTGAAAACGAGTCTAACTTGCACCGCTGATCACACCGACATCTGCTCAGTAACCACGGACCTGTTCTAGTGTAACAATCTCTGACTGTGTACTGACCAGGTTAACTGACTGATTGAATGACTGACTGACTGATGAAGAAGGAATGGGGAGGAAAAAAACTTACCCGTTTCACCGGGAGTTTTCATGTTGTCTTTCAGTGTGCAAGCCGAGTCCCGTTCGGCAGAGGGCGAGAGTCGGCCTCACTCTCACGAGCCGAAAACAACGAGAAAGAAACTAAAGTTTCAGTAAAAAATGTGCAGATCGGGGTTCGGGGATCGGGGTTCGGGGATCGGTTGCGCTCTCACCCTCACTCTCACCCTCACCCTCACTCTCACTCCGTCGAGTCTCTCAGCCGGAAGCCGCCGCACAGAAGACTTTCTTTTGGAGCGGGTGAAGTGTCTCCACTGAACTCTACACCACGGGGCGAGGTGAAGCGGAGTTTCCCGTCCCGTGAAGAGCGATCAATACCGTCCCGCCGACAGCGGGAAACACACCGCACCAGCTCCGGCGTCTGTCCTGCGCTCAGTCACGCCACTCGGCGTTTCTTCGAACATTTTCTTTCTCTAACAGCCACTTAGACACTTACTTACTTAGTTCGTCTCCAAAAAGGTCGTCACCGACTCGCAGTAATTTAGTCAGCTTCCCACTCCCTCTTTCACACTGACTTTTTTTTTTTCTTCTTCTTCCTCCTCCCACCACACATACACACACACACACACACTCTATCTGTCCTCCCCCATTCCTCCTCCTCCTCCTCTCTCTCTCTCTCTCTCTCTCTCTCTCCGTCTCTGGTGTCGTGTTTCTCTGCCCGCCCACACGGACGAGGAGGAGGGGGAAGGGGGCGGGGTCACGCTCAAGTCCTCGGCCGAGTCACACCTCCTTCGAGCGTGAGCGTGAGCGAGCAGGGACCGACGTAGCGTCGCCGACGTACGCGTCGTCGCCATGGAGACCGCCAGCCACCCGTTCGTCCGTGATGACGTTTTCGCATATCCGCGTCCTACGGCCCCCTCGGAGAAGAAAGACAACGTGCCCAAGCAGCGTCGTCACGTCGGCGACGTCAAGCAACAAGTGTTTTTTTTTTATTTATTTTTTTTATTTTTATTTTATTATTATAATTTTTAAAAAATCACATATTAGGCGTGTGTTTCTTTCGTCTCGTTCTAACACATGAAGCATGTCTGAAAGTGCACGTTACCATGTGCTCGTACTGGTCGTGCACTATTTTTTGAGTTCAAGACAGAAAAAATAAGAAAATAAAAATCCTTGTGACGATGTTAGATTACAAAGAACAGATTAGGATTAATCTGAGGTTTAGACCAAAAAAAAAAAAAGTGCATTCAAGAACAAGTAAGAGTGAACCTACAGCAGTTCAATCATAAATCATTTAACACTCTGCCACGAATGACTGACTTGACACGAGTGTGTTAATTAAACTTGCTTGGAAGTATTCTTAGCCATTCCCAAGCTGAAAAGCTAACAGAGTGACTAAAGTGCTCTCACACCCATCACTTCCTTTAGGCTAGAAGTAGATGAATTGACATATAATGGCAGCAAATATAGCTTTAGAAAAGTCTTAAAGTGAGTGATTTATATTGTGAAAAGAGCACAAAGGAGCTGCAAACTCCTGGCAGAACAACAGAACAACTAGAGTTGGCCAGTAGCTGATTTTACGCACTGAAATGAAAATAGATTTGGCCTTAGGCATGATATGAAAATACACACATAACCTTCTTAATTAATAACGTACAACAGGGTTAAGGACCAGTGTTTGGAAAGCAACTGTGTGATTCCTGTGTGATCATTTAAGTGTGAGCTGTTTGTTCAAGCATACACATCCTGTTTAAGTGCCAATAACTACAAGCATGACAATCTCTCTCTCTCTCTCTCTCTCTCTCTCTCTCTCTCTCTCTCTCTCTCTCTCTCTCTCTCTCTCTCTCTCTCTCTCTCGTCACACTTGGGAAGTGTAGCTCATCCCCTCTTGCAGATGAACATGGCCTTTTCACCCCAAATAAAATTGCCAATGACTGGAAATCTATCATCAAAAAATGTTTTAAGATTAGTCAATCCTGTATAGCTCATTCCCAATTAGCACCAACCTTTACGTTTCAACCTTTTAGCCTTTGATGAATTTCTTTAGTTTATAAGCTACTGTGTTTTTAAAAAATAAAATAAAAAAATCCATTATATCTTCCATGTTCAGGTTCATTTTTGTTTTTTGTTTTTTATTCGCATGGAAAATTGTAATAAGTTGTTTAAATGTGATAGGAAAACTACAGATCTAACATCTAGGTGCAGTGGCTCTGATATGCTGTGACATCTTTTGGTTATTCAGACATCTTATGCTACAGCAGACATAAGTACAATTCCACTACATTAATAACTTATAGTTTAGAAATCTGAAAACCTAATAAGCTGCATTCTGAATACAGTTTTAAGATCAGGTTCTGAGTCAGTAAATGTCCTTGGAGTTATGCGCAATAATGAAATGTGATAAATTGCCTTTTTATGTGGTAAAAGTCTGTAAATCACAAGCCCTCTATATTCACCTGGACTTTTAAAATGCAGATTTTATACAATTTAATTACTTTATTTTGTATTGTTTTTTTTTGTTTGTTTTTTGTTTTTTAAAAAAAAAGCATGTTCACTTGCTATTTTTTGTTTGCTAAAGCTATTAAATGAATAAAAAGGGCTATATAATAATAATTATTCTAGTATTACAGACTGTGAATTTATCTCTTTGCAGACAGAATGTATTTATGAGGGGAAGCTGCTGTTTGCACCTTTATTGTTTTTTTCCTTGTTGTTATTTATGACAAAGAGTGCTGAAAAGTGCAGACAATTCAGTTCAAAAGAGGAAACAGATGAGAAGCAACAGAAAAATGCAGTGTGTGTGCGTAGGAAAATGGCTTTGCCCTCAACTCCCCAGGGAAAAAAGGAGCAGCTACTGTGATCGGCACTTTCCCACGTTCATATACGACGTAAACATTATCTGCTCCTGTTCAGTTGACTTCTTTCCCTACTGATTTTCTGCATTTTCTCCCTCTCTCGCTTTCTCTCTCTCTTTCTCCCTCTCTCTCTCTATTAATCCTTTGACTAGCACATGTGCGGACTCTCTATATCTCTCTTTATCTCTTTCGGTCTTTGTAACGAAAGGCCTTCAGCAGAGGAAGTGTGAACAGTGAGTTGAGAGGAACGGGAGGGAGCGGGAGAGAGAAAAGGCTATGATGTGCAGTGCAGAAGAGTGAAGAGAAGAATGGACGAGGTGCATGCAAACAAGTAGTAATTGAAAGGCCTAGGACTAATGACTCAGTCTTCCCATTCAAACACCATGGTCCTTTTTCTCTCATCATGGTTAACGTACGTAGCACATCATGCTCGCTGATGACCGCCGTATTATTCTCTGTTAGTTCCTCCATTTCTCTCATTGCTCCCCTCCTCACTGTCTATTGTTCATTTTCTGTCATGTCCATCATTGCTTTCTTTCTCTCTATATACCGTATACTGTATGGATATCTTCACACACTTTGCTGTCAGCATCCTGAGTTTTCTCAGCACTTATATGAACTGGCTGTTGACGTCAATGCATGAATCAGTTAACTGTTGTCATCATGACTAGGAATCATCATTTTTGGTGTTGAGTAAAATGTATTTTGAACAAAAGCTGTTATAAGGCAGCTGAGGGTTAAGAGTCTTGCTGAAGGACTTAGTAGAGGCAATTTGGCAGCGCTGGGATTTTGGCTTACAGCCTAATACAGATGTGTAATACAGTCATTGAGCTTCCACTACCTGCTGCATTATCACTGCAATTGTGCAACCTTTGGTTTTCAGAAATAAGAGATGACAAATGGTTAATGAGGATGACTTTGTTCGCACAAGAAGAGAGTTGAGAAACTGAGCTCTCATAAGTTTTAGTGTCCCACCCTAAAGATGACAAACACTCGGTCCTTTTGCCTACACATAGGTTGACAGATTCATGTGTGATTATGGGCAATGAGTAACCGCTTGAGAATTAAAAGACTTCCAAACAATAGGAATGGTATAATAACTTGGTGCTATGAGTGTTTGTATATTATGTGTAATATATTTCCTGCCATTCAGATCCAGTTTTTAAACAATGCACAAAATCTGACATTTAGGGTGTGGCAACAGTCTGGGGGGAAGCCTGTGGCATTTTGATAGGGAAAAACACACACTCAGAGCTTTAATTAAACATGCACGGAAGCACGACTCGTACCAGTTTTAAGGTGAGGTAAGGTGTACGAGAAGTTCAGCTGGGTTCAGTTCCTCTTCAAATCAAAGGGTGTCAGGTTCACACCACTTTTTTTTTCTTCTTTCTCATTCATCTTCAGTATCCCGGTCTGGGTCATAATACATCCAGGAACCAATCCGAGAAACACGGTATGTGAGCTGGAAATAAACCCTCTCTGCACCATGTACACACTTTCACACCTTGTGGCAATCAAACTACTGCTATGCTTTGGGGTGGGAGAAAACCAGAGGACCCAGAGGAAACCCATGCAGACACAGAAACAGAGACCTGCCTATTAGAAATTTATCTCTGGTAGCTTCTTAGCCAAGGATAAAGTGTCACAGACATTTACATTTTGAACATTAAAAGCTTGTCTGTACTTCTGCTCTGAAGAATGTTTGCAGATCGGTTCCGTGATGAAGAGAAGTGACTTAAGCAGAGGCTGGCAGACAAGACAATGCTTAGACTTAAAAAGAAATCCTCAGATTGTGTCAAACGTCCTGATATTTCTTAGTTTAGTTTCTCTTTCCAGAATATTTGAATACTTTTCTGTTTCTGGTAGTCTGCTTCTGAAGTTTCCTGATGTGAAGTGGACATCAAGCTACATCAAGTGCATCAAGTTTCAACAGTGCCAATGGAATCTGGGCAATGCTGAGGGAAACAGGCATCCAGGGTGTGTGTGTGTGTGTGTGTGTGTGTGTGTGTGTGTGTGTGTGTGTGTCAGTGGTCTCTTTGCCATCAAAGAACCTGTTTATTTTCAAGCTCCAACTGTCAGGGGCCACATAATACCCCACCATGTCTGAGTCTCACTCTTTTCACCCTCCCGTCTCTCTCGTTCTATCTTTTTCTGTCTCTTTCTGGCTTTCCCGCTTGTGTCCACATAGCCCTTCCCATAAGGGTCATGCCTCATAGTTTCATCTTCAACTAACGTTCTTTGTGTTTCATGTTTTCACCTGCTGCCCAGTGTAACACAGAACTGACAATCCCTTCTCTCTCTTTTACTCTCTTTCTCTTTCCCTACCTCTCTCTCTCAGCTGGTTTTCACACATGAGTAATAGGATTACCACATACAGCTCTGAAAAGGACAGAGGCTAGAGAGGAGGAAAAACAGAAGAGGAGGAGGAGGAGGAGGAGGAGGAGGAAAAGGAGGAGGAGGTATAGAACACGAGGGAGGAAGTGAACGGAGGCGTCAGTCGTGGGGTAATGAAGGGAGCAATTAGAGAGTGGCAGAGAGTTTGCAGAACACGCTGAAGGTCAGAATAGAATAGATCAGGGACAATGTGAGTGTCATTAAAACCCCTGTCTGACAGAGTCTATAATATTCCAAGAGCAAGAGAGCATGAGGTACTGTCTGGCTGTGTGACAGTCGCTATATTAAGCACAGCATGTGTTGACAGTGTGTCCAGTATCTTGCTAAGGAACAAACTCTTCCTATTGGCACAGATCACTATTTCCCATTATAGTCTCTCTCTCTCTCTCTCTCTCTCTCTCTCTCTCTCTCTCTCTCTCTCTCTCTCTTACTGACCAGGCCGTCCACCCCTTCATTCCAGGGTGTTCGCTGCAGACAGATTTGGACTTGGCTCTGCTATGGCTGCCCCAACCGAGGAGCCAATCAGAGGCCAAATCTAAGCTGTATACCCTCCCTCTTAGTCACTGTGGTAATACTTCTCTCTGGCACTGAGGAGATGGCATCCGCTTGCCCCTAGGTACCCCCTTAATGAAAGATCACATATCCTACTACGCAAGCACTTGAACGCACACCGCAAAGTGTTGCGTTACTTCATGGACATTTACTGAGTCACATCTCACTCACAGGACTCATTATGAAACATTTATTGAAATTATGCTTGGAAATTGTGATGTGGCTGTGTCTTCTCTCTCTCTCTCTCTCTCTCTCTCTCTCTCTCTCTCTCTCTCTCTCTCTCTACAATACATTTACGCTGCTCTAGGGACATTTAGAGCCAGGATTCTCTAGTGTTTGTTGATTTGATGGTATTGGAAATTTATGGCTGTGAGAAACAGTGAGATATTTACACTTCAAATCTACCAGAAAGTCTGTGTCTGCGTGTTTATGAGCGTATAGTGCTGGTGCGTGCAGGATGTGATGTGTAGAGGGTGTGCGTGTGCCGTGGGCACTGTAGTAGTCTAATGACTCATCTATTGATATGCCCTCTTCAGACGCCCCCGTTGTTTTTGAGTGCTCGTTGTAGACGGAGCAGAATGAGTCTATGCTTCCATATGCTCATGAACGAAGCTGTTCTAATTCACTGCCTAACAGGGCTAATATGCAAAGCTAAGGTGTACAGCGTCTGGGTCGCACATATGCTTTCAGCACATACACACTCATAAGTACACCTTTGCCTTCTGGGCTGAATTATTGACCACCTGTTGGGGGAAAAAAAAGGAGGCGACACTGACAGTGGCAGATTGTGTGTGGGAGCAAAAATGACTGACGAATCCTCTGACCAATCTGTACCCAGCTCTCAGCAGGATACTGAATGATTATCTTGAGCAAACGTACAGAAAGCGCATATCCCACGCAGGGAGTTGTTATCAGCCGAGTGTTTTTTAATAGGACTTCTGCATGTGAGAGTAATAGAAGACAACCGAAACATTCAAGTGTGGCTACACTCGTAGCTACTTCATGTCTATACTTTCCCTAAGTAAATGTCATCTGTAAATCCTACGATGAAGCCTTTTAAAGTCATTTTGGGCCCACGGAGCAATTAAGATCTAGGATTACTAGGCCCCCCCGGGGATGAAGATACAGTATTTGGTGTCACATTGTAGTACTTTCCTTGATGTTTAGTCTTACTCTATAATTCACTTTATTTTACTCGGGAAATATTATGATAAAGCCACAGTTTCACGATGAAATTTCATGGTAACTATAGTAACTACAGAATGTGGTTAAGTTCGAGTAACAATGGCAGTGATCAAAGAAGAGCGGTTAAATCTCCAAACATCTCTCAAAGCCCAGTGCCACATTACATACACTGTATGGCCAAAAGTATCTGGATACCTGACCAATCACACCCATATGTGCTTGTTGAAAATCCCATTCCAGATTTGGTCCTTCTTTGCTATTATAACCTTTAATCTTTCCACTTGATTTTGGAACAAGTATGTGGGACTATGTGTGCATTCAGCTGTAAGAGTGTTAGTGAGGTCAGGGACTAGTTTCAGGTGAGAAGGCCTGGGGTGCAGTCAGGGGGTCAATTTCATCAGTGGGTTTAAGGTCAGGGCTACACTCCAATCTTGGCAAATCATGTTTGCATGAATCTTGCATTGTACACAGGACACTGTCATGCTGGAACAGGTTTAGGAACCTTAGCTCCAGTGAAGGGAAACTATAATGCTACAGAATACAAAGACAATTGATGTAATGGTGTGCTTCCAACTTTGTGACAGTTTGAGGAATAACCATATATGGGTGTGATAGCCAGGTGTCCAAAATACAGAATAATGTATCTATGTTGTGTCTGTATATTCATCAGCAAGATTCATACACCAAATATGCTGAACGATTTGTGAGCCTCTGGTTGGTCTGACTATACACACTGATCAGTCATAACATTAAAACCACCTGCCTAATATTTTGTAGGTCCCCTTGTGCCACCAAAACAGCTCTGACCCCATCCAGGCACGGACTCCACAAAACCTCAGAAGGTGTGCTGTGGTATCTAGCAGCAGATCCTTTCTGTGCTATAACTTGCGAGGTGGGGCCTCCATGGATTGGACATGTTTGTCCATAACATCCCACTGATGCTCAATCAGACTGAGATCTGGGGAATTTTTTAAGGCCAAGTCAACACCTTGAACACTTTGTCATGCTGCTCAAACCATTCCTGAACAATTCTTGCAGTGTGTCATAGCGCATAATCCTGCTGAAAGAAGCCACTGCCATTAGGGCATAACGTACCAGGTCTGAACAATGTTTAGGCAGGTGTTACATGAAGGTACATCCACATGAATGCCAGGACCCAAAGTTTCCCAGCAGAAACCCATAGTGCATCCTGATGCTTACCTTCCTCAGGTAAGTGATCCACACACACCAAGCTGTCCACATGATCCAAAATAAAACATGATTCCCCAGACCAGGCCACCTTTTTCCATTGCTCCATGGTCCAGTTCTGATACTCATATGCACATTGTAGGTGCTTTCAGCAGTGAACAGGGATCAACACTTTACTGGACGGCAGCTACTCAGCCCCAAACACAACAAGCTGTGATACACTGTGCGTTCTGACACCTTTCTATCATAACCAGCATTACATTTTTTCAGCAATCTGTACTAAAGCACCACTTCTGTGGGATCAGACCAGACGGGCTAGCCTTGACTCCCCACACATCAAAGGGTGCTTGGTTGCCTATGAA
Source organism: Scorpiodoras heckelii (assembly GCA_028566435.1). Classification (NCBI taxonomy): domain Eukaryota; kingdom Metazoa; phylum Chordata; class Actinopteri; order Siluriformes; family Doradidae; genus Scorpiodoras; species Scorpiodoras heckelii. The sequence continues at coordinate 29,107,579 of JAOVVH010000054.1, forward strand.
CCTGTTGCACTTTTACTGGTTGTCCTTCCTTGGACCCCTTTTGGTAGATACTAGGAAAGGCCCACAAGACCTGCCGTTTTGGAGATGCTCTTATGCAGTCATCTAGCCATCACAAGCTGGCCCTTGTCAAAGTCGCTCAGATCCTTACGCTTGCCCGTTTGTCCTACTTCCAACACATTAACTTCGAGAACTGACCGTTCGCTTGCTGCCTAATATATCCCACCCCTTTATAAGTGCCACTGTAACAAGATAATCAAAGTTATTTACACCACCTTTCAGTGGTTTTAATGTTATGGCTGATAGGTGTATAATCAGTAAACAAGTGGTTAGAACTGTATAGCAGTGAACACTGAAACTCAGATTGCTCTAGATACATAAACAGCCATAATCACAGTGCAGAAAGGTTCCTGTGTGTGTCTGCATCATAAAAAAATGTGTGTGAGAAGGATCCATCGTGGTGAGCAGAGAATCAGGAACACCGACTGTTCAAGTCCAGATGTCCCATGAGTCAGATGGGCAAAAGTGAAGGTGGAAAATCATGGAGGAAGAGAGAAACAGAAAGGGGTAGAAGGAGAAAAAAAAAGATGACTAATTTGGCCTCTGATACTTTTCTTTTTTTAAATGGGAAAATCATCTGTTGCACTAAACATGCTGGGCTTAGCAGATGCTCCCATCTAGTGGTCAGACATAATAACTGCACATTCAACATTGCAGGTTTAAGACTCACTGGCAACAGTATGGGGGGGGGGGTGTGCTCAAAATAGTTGGGGTATTCTTCAAAATAGTTTGATGTATGTATATACATATATATACATATACATATGTAAATACACCGATCAGCCATTACATTAAAACACTGAAAGGTGAAATGAGTAACACTGATTATTTTATTACAGTGGCATCTGTCAAGGAGTGGGATATATTAGGCAGCAAGTGAACAGTCAGTTCTCAAAGTTGATATGTTGGAAATAGGAAAAATGGGAAAGCGTATGGGGCTGCATTGCTGAAAACCAGTCAGAGTGCCCATGCCGACCCCTGTACTCCACTGAAAGCAATGCCTACAATAGTCACATGAGCATCAGAATTGCACCATGGAGCAATGGAAGAAGGTGGCCTGGTCTGATGAATCACATTTTCTTTTATATCATGTGGATCGGGCGAAACGGTGGCACAGTGGGTAGTGCTGTCGCCTCACAGCAAGAAGGTCCCGGGTTCAATCCCGGGGTGGAGTGGTCTGGGTCCTTTCTGTGTGGAGTCTGCATGT
>JAOVVH010000054.1:29108942-29119331 GCA_028566435.1 Scorpiodoras heckelii
TGTGTGTGTGTGTGTGTGTGTGTGTGTGTGTGTGTGTGTGTGTGTGTGTGTGTGTGTGTGTGTGTGTGTGTACCCTATGATGGATTGGCGCCCTGTCTAGGCTTGATCCTGCCTTGCGCCTTATGCCGCTGGCTAGGCACCGGCTCTCCTGTGACCCTGGGGATAGGAATAAGCGGTTAAGAGAATGAATGAATGAATGAATGAATGAATCATGTGGATGGCCAGGTGTGTGTGCGTTGCTTCCCTGGGGAAAAGCTGGAACCAGGATACACTATATAGGAAGAAGGCAAGCTGGTTGCTCTAGGAAACCTTGGTTCCTGGCATTCATGTGAATGTTACTTTGACAGGTACCACCTACCTAAACATTGCTGGAGAACAAGTCACCACGTCCATCACTGTTTGGGGCAGCTCAGCCACCAAGCACGACACACTGCAGAACATCGTCAGGTCTGCAGAGAAAACAATTGGTGTCAAGCTGCCTATACTGCTAGATCTGTACACTTCCAGAATCAGGAAGTATGCGAAGAAAATCTCTACTGATCCATTACACCTTCCCTCTGGCTGTCACCTTAGCCAAATGAGGATCAGGACAACTCATGCCATCACACTCATGAACAGTTGAGCATTATAACACACAACATTCCACATTTTGGACTTTTTGGGACCTTTTAATCCACTCTTCTTCTCCTTCCGTACTGAATATCTTATTTATTCTGGTATATAGTATCATACATAACATACCTTCTGTACTTACAACTTATATAGTGCTAATTCTATCACCTCACTTATCTGCTTATTTCTTAACCTGCCACTTCATTGTTTTGGCAATCCCTCAACTGCAGCATTGAGAACCTTAATATAAATTTAAAATATAAAACTCAGCACAAGGTAAAGTTTACAGGTATGACTGTGTGTGTGAGCGTGTAACTAATACTAAAAACAAATTCCTTGTATATGTAAGCATACTTGGCCAATAAAGACTGAATCTGATACTGAAGTACACTGCTTAATGGCAAAGAAGGCAAGCTGGAGGAGGCAGTGTGATGTTCTGGGACACCTTGGGTCCTGGCATTCATGCGGATGTTTCTTTGAAACGTAACACCTACCTAAACATTGTCGCAGACCAAGTACACCTCTTCATGACAATGTTATTCCTAATAGCAGTGGTCTGTTTCAGCAGGATGAAGCACCTGGCCACAGTGCAAAACAAAATGTTCAGGAATGGTTTGAGGAACATAAAGGTTTCAAGGTGTTAACATGGCCTCCAAATTCCCCAGATCTCAATCCGATTGAGTATCAGTGGGATGTGCTGGACAAACAAGTCAGATCCATAGAGGCAGCACCTCGAAGCTTACAGAATTGAAAGGATCTGCTGCTAACGTCTTGGTGCCAGATACCACAGCACACCTTCAGAGGTCCTTCGGAGTCCATGTCTTCACAGGTATTCCCACGGTGGTGGTTATTAAAAAGTGGGAAAAAGTGCTAACAAGCAAGCCACTTTGCTGACGACCCAGCTAGCATCATCTGTAAACAGTTAGCTAGTCAAGTTATCTAGTAACAAATAAACCAGTAAGCTTGCTATTACCCCTTAATTTATTTAAAATGATAATAATATTCATAGTAACAATAAAATACAGATACTTTTAGCTAGCTTAGTTAGTTAACAAGACGCTGTGTACTGTAAGCATTCAATTGTTGCTGATGATTTTGACACGCAACACATGATAGATTAGCAGAGCTAGATCTACTTTATGTATCTTTATTCATACAGCACTGTTATAGACTTTATAATTTGCAAAATAAATATATACATAAAACAATAAAGCAAAAAAAAAAACAACAACAACAACAAAATGAGACATTAGACATGTAAAGCATTAACCACGCAATGAAAACAGTAAAAGCAGGTGAGTGAAAGCTCATTGGTGATTGTGTTGACATGACCTGTGGTGTTTGTGATTTTATTCTTTGTATTATTGCGGGTTGAAATATATTAGATAATTATCTCTGTAATTAATATTATAGTAAGTAGCTAAATGTGTTGTATCAGGCTCCTAATGTCAGTGTGTGTCTTAGCTACGTTGAAATGGCATACACTTGCCTGTATACTTTAAACACTACTCACGTTACTAACAGTCTGTGCCAAGCTTCATTTACAGGGCTAAACATAGCAGGATGTGACGCTGTTGGTAATTTGCTTAATACACCCTTAATAAGGCTTGACGCTTGACAAGGCGCGACATGATGTATTTTAAAAAAAAGACACAATGCCCATTCATAGTATTCTACCATTTTTATTTGGATGAGCGAGACACTTTCAGTTACAAAAATGACTTAAAATGAACAACACTGTACAATTAACAAGCAAGTTATTTTCATCTTTTTTTTTCTTTCTTTTTTTTTGGTTTCAGAGATAAATACACTAAAAGGCTAACCTGTCACCATAGGGAAGAGAGGAAAGAAAGGGGATGGGGAAGAAAAGGACTATTCACATCAAAGGAAAAGATAGTAGGGGGTCACACATGTCACATATGCGCTTACACACACACACGCACCCACACACACACACACTCATGCACTCACTCACACATGCACGCAAACTGTATCAAAATAAAATAGGTAGTGTATATGTAACGTACACACACACGCAAATACATACACATAAATGCATGTACTTTTACACCCACCCACACCCAGCCACCCACCCACACACACACACACACACACACACGCACACACACACAGAAGGGACAGATCAGCATCATAAAAGTAATCACAGACAAATCATGAACATAAACTATTTTATCATCATCATAATCATCGTCACCATAACCTTCACGAGAAGCAAAAGTTTTCCCCAATAACAAATAATTAAAAAATATAAATTTTTATCAAAATCATCATTTATTTATGATGATTTGCTTTGGATTGCTGAGGCCATCGTTCCAGAAACTCGGAGTTGCTAGGTGAACATACAGAGAAAGGAGCAGAGGGAAGGAAAAAAACCCAAAACAAAACAGAAAGGCTGCAGAAGATGCATTAGTGGAGATCTTTGGTTTCACTAGAAGAGTTTAAGATATTTGCTCTTTTATTGTTATTCCTTTGGACTGAAGCTGTATTTTAAATCAAACACAATGAATAAAGAAAAGAGAGAAGGGTAAGATGTCTTGCTTTCTTTTTCTCTGCTTTGCTGTGCCTTGCTTGACCATTACTAAGGAAAGAACAGTGATGGGGCCTTTGTGGTGCTTTAGCAAACAGAGCCACTGTCAGGGTTTGCACACAGTGGCATCAGAAACATGTGACAAACGCAAATAACTGGCTTGCGCCGAGGCTGTCATTGCACCGTTCCTGCATTTAAATGTTAGAGATTGGTTTCAGGAAGCGTGTATGGTGTGTCGGGTCTCCCGGTGGAGTGTTTGCTTTGGTATCGTTCTCTGGTGTTTCACTTCGCCGAGAGACTGCGAGACGCCTTACGCACGCTCAAAATGCACTTCACGCTGAGAAAGGTTTTGCACGACGGCAAGGAAGAGAAAAAGAAAACAAGTGGGATAAAGAGTGGGAGAGAGAAACACTGGTCCTGATTACACCGGCAATTAACATGAGCCTAATGCTGGAACTCAGACTAGCAAGCTCCTGAGGTGGATAAGCTTTTCACTGCATTGTGTTTACTAATCTCTCTGTAGTGAAGACATTCTGAGTTAGAATTCGGTGATGCTTTGATGTAAACAGGAACCAAATTCATTTGCTCTCTGGCTCTTTTGACATTAAAAAGTCACCTAGCAACAACAGTCTCAGCCTCTACCCAGTCACCAGCCCTCAGCACCTCTCACAGCTGACAGACAGGACCGCGGGCCAGTGGAGTTTCCGCGGACGTTCTAGCGAACCAGCCAATCAGCGGTGCGCGAATAAGACGGTGTCAGGCTACACTCATGAGCTGGAAAGGTGCAGGATGGCTTGCTGACTGTAGAAGTGGCTTTAAGGGCTGAAGGAAGGCAGAGGAGTTGAGCTGAGGTCACAAGGGCAGGCAGAACGTAGCCCCGAGGTCTCCACAATGGCCCTGTTTCATTTCTCGCTGTTTTTCACTCATTTTGAACAGAACGTTGATTCAAAGGCTGACAAGAGGGGGCTGCTATTGACTCATCTCTGATTTGCTCTCGTTATGTCCTTACGACTGCTCAAGTGTCACTCTGAGTCATAATTGCCAGCTGGGAAATCGTGCAAGATGTTTCTCTGCTGTGATGTATAATGACTAGCTCTGATGTCCTTGTCCTCCAAACATGGCTCCACTAATTTTATGACTATGCTGTTGTACACGAGCTACGGAGAGACTGTAATGTATGGTGTGCAGTCAGAGTGCACTAGCTATGTTTGTGTTTTAGACCAATTTCATGCAAGATGTATCGTTCAAGACGGTATCATTTAAAAAAAAGACAGATTACACTGAAGTACCAGAAAAACTGGCGCAAAATACATAGCAATGCCACCTATGCACGTCATTGGTTGTGTCCGCCAATTCGTTTATAACGTGATAAACATGTATGGAAGCTTCTAGAGCTGCTCTCCCAAGGAGAATGGCAAGTTATCAGGATTTTGCGATTTTCAGTGCGGTTTAATAGTTGGAGCTCGTGAGATGGGTCACAGCCTTTCGGAGGTAGGACCAAAGTTTGGATTTTCACGTATGAGCATTTCAACTGTGTACCATGGCTACAAGAATTCTGGCAAAACCTCGAACTTTTGACAGCAGTGTGACTGTAAAAAGACTCTGGGTGAACGTTACCAGCATCGGATGGCAAGAATTGTTTAACGTGAAAGGCGTGTAACACTGCCTCAAGTAACATCGGAATTCAATGCTGGGGCCTCGACAAACATCAGCATGAGGACTGTGCAATGTTCCCTCCAAGATCTTGTGTGGGACCTACCAGTTTTTCTGGTACTTCAGTGTATTCTGATCCTTTGTACTGTACTGTATACATTTTCCTGATTAAAGAACAACATTTCTTGGAAATAGGCTCAGATTATTGAACCCTTTTCCATCCTGAAAAACAGCGACCTGTGCAACTGGACTTAGCATGTGGACTTTGGTAAATAAAGCTTATCTCAGAAGCTCACGGATGCAGCACGAGACCATTGTGACCTTCGATCTCCTGTCAGTCTGCCCCATGACCTCTTTCAGCTCGCCCAAAAGCAGCCCGTTTGTACACGCTACAAACAGATGCATCGTTCTGCTTAAAGCATTCGTTAGTTTGGTTTTATCGTCAAAGAGAGTGAGGTATTTGAGGAACTATCTCTCTTCTCAACCTGATCAGACACAGACAACGAGAAAGAAAGCGGAAAGAAGGAAGTCGAGCAGAGAGCTAGAGAGAGAAAGATGGAGACAGCATCGAAATGATTTCTGCTAAGCTACATTTCTTTCCGAGTCTTCCACAGCCCTGGCCGATTCTGCACAGAATCCCTCTTTGCACTTTGTTTCCTCTTTTATCCAATTCCCTCCATCTTTCCTCTCTTCCAGTTTTTTTTTCTTTTTTGGTTTTGTAGCTGTTTAAAGCTTTCGGCTCAAGGCTCCGAGCAGCACTGCATTCAACGCTGTCAATCATCATCACAGTCAGCAAATGATTACGTGGTGAGACTGAGACTCGCAGTAAGCACAAAGATTCACAGGAATATTAAAAAAAAATCAGATCTAACAGAGTTCTAACATTTTCGATGACCACTCGGGATCATTTACTTTAGCTCATGGCTACAGTAGCAGATCTAGACAAAAAAAAAAATCTTCACGTTGTAGATATAATGCTTATTCACAGGGATTATTCGATGCTATAAGACTATAAGACCCTGCATCATGACACTACAATCTACTTGTAAAAAATAAAGTCACTGTAACATTGTGCTTAAACGTTCGACGTTCGTGCAGAACGTCGGGCCAGCGTCTAGCGCAGTGCTGCTCTTCACCCTGATAGGTTATCCCTACGCAGACTCCACCCATAAAGGAGGAGCGGAGGGTAAAGAGGACGAGCTACCGTCCCTGCGTTGGTCATTAGTCGATAAGGACCAATGGTTGCATTCTTTTATGGATTTGGTTTTGAAAAGTTTGCCTTGGCGAAGTAGAATTACATTTTGACAATCTGATGCCTCGAACATAGCAATAAAAATGCATTTGGGATAAATAAATAAATTAAATAAATTAAAATTCGTAGATAAGTATAATCAGAACAATCACAAAAAGAGGTGTGAGGTGGAAAAAGAAAAACCAGAAGATAAACAGAAATATTTTGGTCTAAAATCAAGTCTGCAATTTTTTTTCTTTGTTGTTCTTGGTTTTTTTTTTTTGTTTGTTTGTTTGGGTTTTTTTTTTTTTTTTTATTAATTTTTTGGCTTTTTCTATACATCAGCAATAAGTAAGCATTATAACATAGATCATTTACTACAAAATCTATAGAAGCACTAAGTGATCCATTCCATCTAAACGGTCATGTGGAGAACAGGGTTTTACTCAGTCCCCTTTCAGAAGCTCTGATCACCTCCTAGGTCTGATCACGCCTAGGCTCTTGTAACACTGCGTGGTGCTGATCTTTAGGCGGAATACACACGTGTTTGATATTTAAGAGTTAAAGCTTTGGCTCGTCGTGTTCTTGGGTGTCTGCGTGTAATTTTGCGTTCACCTTCATCCTAGTTGATCTGTTTAGATGAATGTTCACAGTATTTCTCCAATCACCTGATGGAGTCTCAAGCACGACTAGGAACAAGGAGGGGACATTAAAAAAAAATAAAGAACAATTCTAATATGTTTTTTTCCCCCAACCCAAAAAAACAATCATATCACGCAAAAACCAAAAGGAGCAGCAGCTACACACAATGAAGAGAAATATTCCCACAAACCAGACAGACGGAAAAGAAATAAAAGAGCCAAAAGGAAGAAAAAGAACATCCTTTCCAAACCCAAAAGAAACCAGCCACATCTCCTTAACTTCTGTGAGGTCATCAAAGCTCCCGTCCCAAGGACCAGGAAGGGTTCGAGTGACAGGAGGAAGAAGAGCATGGAACTCATCCATGAATCCATCCATCCATCCATCCAACCATCCATCCATCTATCCATCCATCTCTGTGGTAATCATCTACCTCTGACATCATCCCTGACTTGATTTCACAAATGGATGGAGGGATAAATAGAGATCTTCTCATTTTTTCTTGTCTCCTTTTCCTGAACTCCTTCCGTAGTTGGCTTGGAAACTTTTATTTGGTTTGCTTCTGTGAATCTCTGGAATTATGGTTGGCTGAAAAGTTTTTTTTTTTCCACTTCAGACATGAAGTGCCAGGGATAATGGAAACGCCCGTTCCTCAAAAGTTCCCCAGCAATGTCCGTTCAGTGATGTGTGTGTGCACATGTGAGTGTGTGTGTGTGTGTGTGAGTGTGAGTGCGTGTGTATGGGAGGTAGGAGCGCATCTGAGGGAAGGGGGTTTCCGCTCTCCTTCTGCATCGCAGTGAGAGACCCATGACGAGTCACTTTGGTATCCAACAAGGAGCAAGTATGTGAGCAAGGAGGTGAAAAATGTGGATAATGGATTCAAAAGTGTTTTTTTTAATGGCGTATAAGACAGAATGAACATGAATGAGACACAGACATAACACATGCAGGAAAAACCCGATGGACTTGTATTAAATACATCTGATTTTCATGACATTCTCAAACACAGTCATAGGTGATAGACATGGAGCTGAAATTATGACATGACAGCGATGATGGTTAAACATCAAAACAGAAACCTACACAAACGTGGATATTTCTGAACATTAACGGAACTAAAGCCAGACAGAAGAACACCTGATAAAGAGGTAGAAAGCCGGAGAATTTTTTACATACCTAGACTTCTAGTCTAAAAAAAAAACATGGACAATTCTGAGCTTTGCTCATTCACTGTTGCACAGCAATACACAGCTAATACTTGGAGATTCACCTCTTCAGTAATTAAAAAAACAATGACTTAAGATTGAAGAAAAAAATACAGACATATAGACAGACAAATTGAAAGAATGTCGGATGAAATGATGGAGCGGGAGGTTGCTGGATTGTTGGTGTGGGTCTGGTGCTGGACGCTGGACTATTTACAGGTCCACGGGATAAAGCTTTTCCTTCCGTATTTTTGGTTTTGGTTATTTTTTGGTATATGGGTTTTTGGTATGGTTGTCTTTTTGTCACTGTGAGTCTTTTAAAGTTCACCTCTATCTTTTTTTGGTTTTAAGTTTTCCAGACTGGTCAGAGCTGATGTCCAACTGCCGTTCTGCAACAAATAAAAGTTTTTAGTTTTGCTATTTTTTGGCTCAAGGTTCATTAATAATCAGCTCCTTCCTTTGGTTCCTGCAGTTCTTAAACCAAGGTCTGTTGTCCTTTCTTTTATTTCTTTACACTGTCCAGAGAAACAGAGAGAGAGAGAGAGAGAGAGAGAGAGAGAGAGAGAGAGAGAGAGAGAGAAAATAACAACAGTGGAGCAGTGGCTGCGCTCGGTCGACCACATACCACTAGACCTCCGGGTGAATTTTTGGTTTACATGTAAATCTCTCCTCTTCACTTCATCTTGTCTTCACCTCTGTCTCTTCATCTCTCCCCTCTTCCACTTTGTGTATTTTTGGCATCAGGAGAGCGGGAGAGAGCAAGAGAGAAAGAGTGAAAGACAAAAAAAACTAAAGGAAGAAAAAGAGACAGAGATGCTTTGGTTGTGATAGGAGGTTTCAGTTCCTCCTCCTGGTCCTGTGATTGGTTTCCTGGAAGTGTCACTCAATCTTGGCCGCTCCCCAGATCGTGTGGGCTGTGTAGCAAGTCGCTGGAAGAGCAGGAAGAGTCAGGGCTCGAGCAGGGGGAGGGACTCATGCCGTCTGGGAATAGAGGCCTGCCGGATTTGGATACGATCGAGCTGCCCAATCCCAGAGCTGTGCCCGCTGCCATGGGCAACAGTGAAGGGTGGTTAAGGAAGAGGGAAGAAGGGAGTCCTGACCTTTGTGCTCCAGAACCACCAATCAGCACCTTGCTGGCACCTTCAAGACTGGAAATGGTGGTTTGACCACCACTGGCTGCCAGAGCTGAGAGAAGTGGGAGACAGACGAGTCATATATAGGAACAATTACAATCTTACTCATAAGATAGCTTGAGAAAGAGAAGAATGAGAGATGAAACCTAACAAAGGTGTACGCACACACATCACACAGAAAGCAAAGCATGCCACAGCACCACATCAGCATACTGACATGAGATGATGTCAACGAGTACAATCATTATTTCATGTCCCCTTTCTTTTGTTCATCCTTTCCCTCCACATTTGTTTCTCTCTCTACACTTCTACTGCCTGCTTTCCCACAAACCTTGAATGGTGGCGATTGGGTTGCTGCCACGCAGGGTTTGGTTCATTCCTGCGTTAACTCCAATCACCGTATTCCTGAGTCACGCACACAAATAGGCAAGCGTGCACACACACACACACAAAGACAAACAGCAGGGGGAAAGAAGAAGAGGAAAGGAAAAATACAGTAAAACATCAAGAAGCATAAGAGATAGCATGTGCTGAATAACAAGGCACGCTATTTGAAGTGAGAAATTAGTCACAATACAATTAACAACAAGGTGATTTTGCATTTTTTTTCTAATAACAGATTTCAAGAAGGAAATGATCATAGACATCAAGGCATGTGTCTTTCATTAGTCTATAAACAAAATGGATTATAAAGCCGGATGGGTCTGTACTTGAGACTCGGTTACTTTTGCTTACAGCTTGAATGTTTAAGTGTAATATGAGCGTGACTGTGTGTGTGTGTGTGTGTGTGTGTGTGTGTGTGCCCAGTCTTTGTAGGTTGTATTCACCTCAGATTTGCAGCAAAATCGGTGATGTAGTTAGACACGTCACCGTTCTTGTTACGCCATGAACTGTAGACAGGAAAGCAATACACACACATAAACACATACACATAGAGATTGACTATCATTACTGGCCAGCAAAAAAATAGCAAAAAGCTTGTGCATTTACAATATGCACTGTGAGTGAGTATTTTTAAAACCCATGCATATAGGTGTGTGCATACAGTGTGTGTGTGTATATATATATATATTAGTGCTGTCAAATTAATGTTAAAGATTTAATCGTGATTAAAAAATTAACGCACCTAAAAAAATTTACGCAGATTAAAAATTAATTAAACTACTCAAACCAGCGCCGCCACAGTGAAGACGTAATTGACCGTCACGTTACTCGTTTTAGGCTGCATTCCAATCGCAAATGTCCCTGATCTGTATCCCTGCTCCCTACACACTGAACAGGGTACAGAATTCCAAGCGCACTCCATAGCGAACTCGGTCACTAAAACGGCTCTATTTGAAACAAGCCCTGCAACGTCATCAACAGCGG
>JAOVVH010000054.1:29161876-29176525 GCA_028566435.1 Scorpiodoras heckelii
ATAGATAGATAGATAGATAGATAGATAGATAGATAGATAGATAGATAGATAGATAGATAGATAGATTCAAGTTTATTTTCATTACTCAGTACGAGTACGAGGCAACGAAATGCATTTATCATCTACCAGAAGTGCACATTTGCAGTTTTTGTGCAAAAACAAGGAATGTCGGTGTACCTGTAAATAATATAATAAAGTATGATAATTATATCTGTATACATAGATGGTAAGTGTAGCTAATGCATCTCATATAGATTAATACTACTACTAATAAGATCTATATATCTGTATCTATCTACATACAGTATACAAAGTAGCTGTCAGTTATAAGTGGGTTTAAAGAAAGGTGCAAATTTGCAGGTATAAAAAATGTGCTACATGTATTATGCAAACTTTTCTCCATAACAAACAAAATAAAGAGCCTAATGTCCGAGCATGCACCGGTGTAAGAATGTAATTTTTAATGTGACTCTTTTTCCAGAGGGGTTTACTGATGTAGTAAAGCTACCAAATTGAGCACCGCATGCTACTTCTTTGCATGCTATGTCATGCAGTGGCCTGTCTGTACTCATGCCATCTCTGGTCAAGTTCCCATGTGGATGTAGTTAGGCTTCCTGCTTCATTTTTGCACTTTCTCTGACAGCGTAAGAAGCCATAATATCGGGCACCTGAAATTCACCTGAAGTAATTAAGTGCCGTAACGTGGTTGGTGAAGGGAGAGAAATGAAAGGCATAACAGGTAGAAAAAGGAGATGGTCAGAAAAAGGAGTCGTCTGATGATATGGGACCTTACGTTAGTTACTTTAAGCCGAAATGTGCAATGTTTGGTATAGGTAAGCTAAAAATGCTACAATCAAGCAGTACAAAAGCTTTTAAAGCAGTCAGATCTGTAATTTTGGACCGGTAATGCAACATAAACAGACCTAACAGGGCAACTTGTTGAAATTGCAGGCATACCATAAGCTTTATTGCCTACAAACATCATAGTGCATGAGTATACTCTGTACCAGCTATGCTAGGATGTGTGGACATCATCCTGTCAGAGTGTGCTTCATAAATGTTATTCAGTTGTTTACTGTAAACTGCAAACTTGCTAAATAGTGCACTACGGAGCACAACGAATAGGGTGGACATAAGGTGGTCTTGCGCCCGCGCATGCGCATCAGTAAAGAGCGTGGAGCGCGCTTTGCGTTCAGGCTTCGCGTGCACGCGCCCCATGTTCAGGCGCCCCCCCCCCCTTTTTTTCAATCCAAATCCATGCTGAACAAATTAAGAAGTTTCTGAGAAAGTGTCATGACGAAGAAATGTCATCTAGTTCTCTTATAATAAGAAAAAAGTTTTCCTGATACAGTTTCCTCCCAGTCATTATCCTAATGTATTTAATGCATCAATTAGTCTAGGGTCTACAGTCGGACATTACGACTTACCGTAATTACCTGAGGTGCTGCATTATTTTGGATTAAGGCCCACTGTTAAGAGCGAGACGTTGAAAAAACAAACAAGTACATGGCACAAGGAAGACAACAGAATAGCCTAATGGTTCTTGTTTACATTACAAGACTCCTGCAGTGAACCTGTGAAACAAACAGACAGCAAACTGAATCGCATCACATTATAAATCAGAGTCTGTGTCCAGAACCGCACAGGCCTCAGTGTCAGTCATACGTGTCTGTTCTCCTGTCTGCTGTCCGGCACATGCACATACACACACACACACACTCAGTGTTTTTTTTTTAATCCGGATGTTAAAAGGAGGCACAGAAGAACCTCTCTGTTGATCCTGTTTTTCCACCACGTTCCCACCAAACTGCCATCCTGTCCTAGAGAAGACTGGCTGCTTAAAGAGCCCAGGAACATCAGCCGAAGCAATCCAAAGCACCACCACGACCACTACCACCACCACCATCATCTCAATGCTCTCAGAGTAAAAGATCGCGTTTATTCCGGTGCACTGGTCACCGAAACGCTTCCACTTAAAACACCGATACAAAAATGTTCATGCCAAAAAAAAAACGTACATATATTTAAAAAAAAAAAAAAAAAAAAAGCATGTAGAAATAAAGGCGTGCGTGTTTCAGTCGGTCTCCTGTCTCCTCCTGCTCTGCTCTGCTCCGTCTGCCTCTCTCTATCCTCTCTGAGAGCCGAGATCCGCCGGCCCCGGAATCGATCTCCGCAGGATCGATATCGCGGCATGAATATTCCCGGGCCGGCGCGCGCCAGACTTTAGTCCGGGCGAGACGGAGCCGAAGGCAGAGCGGAGCGAGCCGAGGACACGGACAGTTACGGAGGGAAGAAGGACAGACAGGACCAAGCATTCACCATGAGGACCACCGGCTGTCAGAGATCTGTCTTATTCATCAGCTCTGATCTACAGGCGTCATGTCATGAGAAATGAAGTTGTCCTGATTGTGCTGTCTCTGTGTTGTGATATAACCCTTATAGGGTTAGCCAAAGTAATTCCTTTTTTTTTTTTTTTTGCGCATGATTGTGATTTATTTATATGTCTTTTTTATAAGAGCTACACACACTTGAGCTCTCGACTCTAGAACCCCACTCTTCAGCAGGATACGCGTGAGGACATGGTGCATGGTGCAAGCTGTTTTTCCACCGTGGACACAACAACAGGGGGAAAAAAGAAAAAAGACGTCTGATCTCAACGAACGGGGACATAAGAGGACATGATTTGACGAGGGCACGGCCCGGATGCTCGCTGTGTGTTTGCGTGTGTGTGTGTGTGTGTGTGTGTGTGTATGCATGCGATAAAGAGGAGAGAACCTTACCGGAGAGCGCGCGCGCAGCCGGCGGTGACTTGAGGCGCCAGGCACGGAGCTCGGAGGCAGTTCTGGGCAAGACGAACGGCAGCGGCAAGGGGACAAACATGATCCTCCTTCGTCTTCACGTCAGGCTTTTGTTCTGAACGGGTTTTTTTTCTCTCTCTCTGTGTGTGTGTGTGTGTGTGTGTGTGTGTGTTTCTTCCCCTAGTTGCTGGTATTATTATTGTTATTATTTTTGCTTTGGCGTTCTGAGTTCTACTGCACAGTCACGGTTCTAGTCGCCGGTCTCTTCTTCGTAGCTGAGATCGGACGTGTAGCTCTTCACCTCGTGCTCGGTCGTGGTCGGCTTTGGTGGTGTTCGGGATCTCTTTGGCATTGTACACCTTTGCACAAGTTTTTTTTTTTTTTCACCAGACGTAGTAACTCGGCGTGGTGATGATCACTGGCATGCTGGCCGTTCACGTTTTCATGCTGATTCTGTGTACATTCACTTTAGAGCTGGGTAATACGTCTAGAGAGAATAGCACAAGCTGCTCAGACACAAAACCCACACACAGGCGGACAGACTTGGGCTGTACACTCACACTGTCTTCACTGAACATTTACTCCTGCTATGCTACCGTACTACACACCTGCTCACATCCAGCTGCGGGTTATATATATATATATATACACATACATACATATATAACCAATTTCTTTCAAATCAGGCGATTTTACTTTTTTTTAAAAATCCCTTTGCTGGGTGAATATCACGCGCAGGTCCGCTTCTTTCTCTCTCTCTCTCACCCGTGGCTGTGGCTTTACTTTGGTTAACAGAAAACAGAATAAACGGCGATCTCACCATTTATTTCTAGTAAGATATTTTTTTTAAAAAACGCGCTCACGTCCTGATGCTGGCGAAGTAAAAACAGTGCTTATTGTGATTTTTTTCCCCCTTCTCTCTCTGATATTTGGTGCATTTGTTCTTTTGGTTCATTTATTTGGTCTTTAGCTATATGGATCTGCTTTTCCCAAACAGCTACATGCTACACGATCGCGTCCAACATTCAAAGTCGCGCCGAATGATCGAGTCGAAATTCGCCACGTTTTTAAAAAAAAAAAAAAAAAATCTATTTCTAATCTATTTAAGATATAAAACGTCAATAATAAGGCAACATAACGTGCACGTCGGCGCTTCGCCCCTCCCACCGCCGCTCTGTCACACTCCGCTAATTAAAACGCAATCAATCGATAAAAATAAATAAATAAATAAATAAATATATAAATAAATAAAAGCAAGCAAATAAATAAATAAATAAATGAATCGCGAACACTTGGAATTTTTTTTTTTTAAAAAACAAAAAAAAACTTGTTTCGTCGCTGGATTTGTGGGATTATTTTTTTTTTGTTTGTTTTTTCCTTTGAAGATCACTTGCCTATTTCCCGGTCCGTCCGCCTGCGTGTTTTGTTGTCTGTTCCCGTTATGCGGGAACCCCAGTGGCTCACGCGACCAGACTCCCTCCCGAATGCGCGCGCGCTCTGCCTCCGCGCTGCCGCGACGTGGAAACGAGAGCCAAGCCGCTACAACTCACACACATCACCACCTCATCCTCCACCCCCATCCCTCCGTCCCTGCCTCCCTCACCCCCCCGTCCCCTCTCTCTCTCTCTCTCTCTCTCTCTCTCTCTCACCCTCCCATAGTAGCCCAGCTGCTCGACATTGATTTTGTGACTTCCTCGTACCTCCAATAAGACAATCGTCCCTGCAGTGACATGGGCTCCATTTCAAACCCGTGCATGTAACCTGGCTACTGTAACGCACTGAATTGTGACACCCTACAGGGCCTGGTCTGTTTTCCTTATCCAGTCTGGTCCAGCCTATTTAGGGCAAACTAAAAATATGACTATGAACATGTCCGTGTTTGTATTAATATCCCCTAGCTGACCGGATGTGGGCTACGCAGCAGATACCAGGGTCGTCCACAGTGCCCACGTGCCAAGGGTCGCAGGATCAGCGCGCGCTCAGAGGGGTTTTCCGTTCTATTCGAACCCCGATTCGTCACGTGCTGTCAGTCGCGACATTACGCAGCACCGCGCACTTACACGGAAGATTATTGTCAATATAGATTTTTTTAAATAGAAAAATCTATAGGCTAAACACTGTAGAGTCGATGGGGGGGTGGAGGGTTGTGGAATCGATTGCACCAGGCTGCGAGCCGCACAGGGCCGCCGGGGGTAAAAAAAAAAAAAAAAAAAGAGTGAACCTTTCAGTGTTTACTTTAATGATTAGCTAAAACCCTCTGTGCACTTTCAGAATGGATGGTAATTGCGGATTGTCCCAACAGGTGCATGTAATAGACCAGTGGTAAGGCATTATTAAGTGTTATCTTGCTGAAGAATAAGGTGCCCTTTAGTGAAGTATCCCATTACCATCTGAGTGCTGAGAAAACTCTAAAGTGTTTCAAGTCCAACTTTCTGTTCCATCGTCATTACAGAGTCATTTACAAGGACAAAGTTTGGGATCTGGAAGTGAGATGGGTGCTGCAAAAGTTGGAGCCCACTTTACATTCCTCCTCCTGCCACCACCATCAGTCAAATAAACCACACAAAAAGCTAACTAAAAGCATAAGATATACAGACCGGTGACAAAGGAAATGCCAGTGGCTTTCGGCTTTTTGATGGTAAGGTTTGCCTCCATTTTTCCCCATACAATGAAGCGTCTCTGCAACTCAACACAACATCCTACAATACAATACAACATAGGAGTGGTCTCTCCCAGCATGACTTCGCCCCCATCTACAAGGCATGAGGGCTCACCGAATGGTTTGATGAGTATGAAAATGATAGGACTTATATGCAACGGTCTTCACTGCCACCAGATCTCAGTCAACACTTATGCGAGCTTTTGGACCTACGTGTTAGGCGGCACTCTCCGCCAACATCATCCAAACACCGAATGAGGGAACAGCTTTGAGAAGTGTAGAAGTGAAGCTGTTCTGGTGGCATGTTGTGGATGAACACCTTACTAAGACACTTTATGTTGGTTTTTCCTTTAATCTGTCACGTGTGCACATGTCACCTCACCCAGTTTCACTGTTTCTTTTTGAATAGCTGCCTCGAAAACCACAATGTTTTTGATGAAAGTGCTGCAAGAATAGGTGACCATACTGTTTAATGTTTGAAAGTTTTCTACATGTGAAATAAATGTCTTCATTTGTACTGTAAATAGCATTCAGACAGTAATTGTGTGCCTCCTAAGAACTTATGTTCTCTACAGCCGATAAGACATTGAACTACTGATCAGAAGGTCACGAGTTCAAATCCCTGCACCACCAAGTACCACTGCTGGGCCCTTGAGCAAGGCCCTTAACCTTCAGCTGCTCAGTTGTATAAATGAGATAAATTTAAGTCACTGTGTATAAACGTGTCTGCCGAATGCCATAAATGTAAATGCCATAAATATGTAGATGAACTTTGTTCGAACTAACTGGCATATGTAAAAAAAAAAAAATTAAAAAAAAGAAAAACATAAAAACAGACATACAACGTGTTCCATAGTGAAAAGTATGAAGTCATAAATAAAATGATTCATACAGAAAAAGCTATATTTTAGTACAATGAACTTTCTGCCCACAGAAAATTGGAGCCTCCTCTCTGCCTTCTCAAAGGTCCAAACATTTCTAGCATTTATGCTATTTTTTTAATGGTTTCTCAAGGATTCTTCGAATTGCAGCTTCTCTGAAGGCCCATTTACAGGGTTTCACACAAAAACCTGTATGGCTTCCTACAGTTTAATTACAGTTAAATGCCAGGAGAACTCTTATTTGTGCCTGATTAGAGCTGTGCAGCCATGTCAGATGATTGACAGTGGCATCTACCTGGCAAGGTAAACCATTAGTGGCAAAGTGGAACCTTTCTGAGGCGCTTTTATTTATTTTCAGAAGTTGCGAGTAGAAATGACAGAAAGGTGTACTTTCTTTGAGAGTCTCACTTTGCCACTCTCAGGTGGCAAAATATACCAGACTGTGGCTCACATGCACTTGATTGTTGCTGTCCTTGATTAACAATGCACTGTAGTGCAAACCTGTGACCTTCTAACACTACGTCACACACTTCATAATCTGCAGTGAGTTCACGATGGAAGCTACAGCTAATTTTAAAAAGCTGATTATGAAAATAAGTTGAAGGTAGCTTTAAACCGTCCTGCAGTTTGTGATTTTGCAATCAAAAGTACGGTATTACAAAAAGGAAATAAAACAAGGAGGAAAGTAGATGTTAGTAAATGACTAGTTTCTTTAGGGGTCCACAGAGTGCATATGCACAGGGCTCTGAATTTTACACTACGCTTTTGTGCTACAGAGGAACGGAGAGGAAAGAGAAAGGAAGGAAAAAGTGACCAGTTGTCCCTCGCATGTCCCCCTTCATGCATGGTGGTAGCAGGCTGTGGGTTCCCTCCCTTCCTCACTCCATCCCTCTCTCCCTCCCTCCCTCCCTCCCTCCCGTGTGCACTCCTTTCAGACAAAAGCAATTATTTCTGGTAGAATCTGAGTGTGGTAGCACGCCTGTGAGAAGGGGAGAAGGATAGGAGAAAGGGATAGAGAGAGCACGAGTGTGAGATTGAAGGAGAGGAAAATAAGACAGTGTCGGCAGGATGTGGAGCTAACACCTCTTCCAACCCGTTTCCTTTCCTCCTCATCACCCCTTCTTACGATATCCTGGTGTAATACACAAAAAAGCCTACACCCACACATGCTTGTTTGTTGCAAGATAGGAGACAGGAGAGCATATGATCTGGAGCTGAGAAACAGATCAAACACACCAAAGAATGTCCTCAACAAATTATTCATTCCAATAAAACTTGCTAGTACCTACAGTGCTGGAGGAAGCTGCTAAAATATAAAGCAACACGGTTATCAGGGCACTATTCCGGTTTAATATTTGGAGGCGGCTTTACTATACAGAACATTACATCATTAACATGCGAGGCCTGTGTGATTGATGGCGTGGTCTTCAGTTATTAATGACCATCATATTTTGACAGCTGCAGAAATGTGCAAGTTCAGGGAATTGTAAATTACCATAGCAAGAAAAGCACATTATTCAGACCCAGACATATAGCACCGCAGCTGCTGTTGGATCTGTGATTTATATGAAATATATGAATGAAGCAGCAGGCCATAATGTGTGCAAGAAGAATGGCGTGTATTGTGAGAAGGCATGTTGGCGTGTGTCTGTGTGTGTGTCATTGTTAAACGGGGGTGACATTTTGACAAAAGAGGGGATGGAATTAAATTCATCAATAGCAAGGTGGCCCAATCAATAGCAGTGAAGCGCCTTACTACTACTGTGGCACATTAGAATTGACATCACATCTTTCTCTATTTCGCTCTCCTAGCGCACACACACACACACACACACACACACACACACACACACACCTATACTAGAAACGGGATGTCAAATTGAGGCTTCTGTCTGCCTCTTGTTCTCTAAACACACTGATGGACACACACACCTTTAGTCTCACACATAACACGCACAAAGCATGTGCGTATTATGTAAATGTAGTAAAAAGTATTAGCCTTTGTAACAAATAAAGCTGAAATAATGTTCTGCGTGTTCTGTATTTTGTTCAAAGTTTTGTTTACCCATCATTAAAATGTTTTTAATTTTAGTATTTTCATTAAAAATCTTCCAGATAAAATGGACAGAAGCACACTGACACACACACACACACACACACACACACACACACACACACACACACACACACACACACACACACATGGTCTATTCTCATCTCTCACACTTGGCAGTCTTTCTTGCCCCATGACTCACTCTCAGAAGATTTGTGCTCCCATATGAGCAAAGTAGCAATTCCTAACAAAGCTTTAAGGCGTCATTTGGTTCTTAATACTTCCTGCCGGATTTGGAAACACGTCCTTCCTGATTTGAGTTAAGACCCAAATTGGTGGACTGTAGTTGGATATGAGCAGATTATGTGCACTAGGGGAGTGTCCACAGCTTTAGCTTTTATACATGAATGCACAGGAGCAGGTTTACATATGTATGAGTGAATAGCATGAATAGCGTTGATACGCACTCACCGAGTGTGACCGTTCCCTTGTGTGTTACCTTCATGCATACACACACACAAATAGACCCACTCATGCCACTCAGATGTTTCATTCCAGCCACACAAATGATGCATATGAATTGGGTGTGTATGAGGGTTTGAGCATTTCTGAATGTTTATAAGTGGAGTCTTACATCCATCACCAGAGTTAGTGCGTGTTAAGGAATGAATGAATAAGAATGAAAATCAGGAATGCTTGTAAAAACAGACAAATATAGACACAGTGGTGTCCATGTACAACCATATGTACAGGCACTGTGCCGATTCTCATAAACATACTGCATTAGCTCATAACTTTAGACACAGTTTTACATAGTTTATGCTCTTAGATCCCATCAATCACATAACTACGTACCTTCCCATATGGAAAAAGTGAACATATCTGCATTTCTAAACATTATATGCTGAAATGGCACATGTGGGCCACAAGGGCCTAGCCAGTCAACGAACTGGCATGAAGGACTCAGACTATAACCAGAGCTGAGGATCGAACCACAGACCCTGGAGCTATACTGAAGCAGCACTACCTACTGAACTATGAATGTGAGGAAAACTGTAGAAATTAAACCATGTCCAAACCTGGCATGTGTAACTAAATGAATTGTGTACAAATTGTCTAAAAAAAAAAAAATTCATGTGATCATATCGTGCGATTATACATGTGTGAAGTTCGTGTCAGGGTTTCTTCTTAGCTTCCTTGCAGCTATTGAATAATACACTCTATGATGTATCCCCAAACAGCAAGCCAAGAGTTGCCATGAGTAACCGAAAAAGAAATCTTTAGCCTCTTCTAGCTTTTTCGGCTGAAAGCTGCATTTAAAAGACATTTTTCCTCATATGAGCCAGCAAACTGTCCTCGCAATGACAAAATTTATCATTGCTGGGACATTCAGGCTGTGTAAAGACAGTAAAACCAAGTGCATGCACACACACATGCACTTCATCACTCCTCCTGCTGCTGTCTTTGCCTGTAGTTCGGAGTAAGGGAAGCAGATCCATCTAAAGCCTTTGTTCTTCTCTCACTCGTCTCTTTTATTAGTTTTTATTAACTCCCGCTGCCGCTCTATTCCTCTCTCACTGTCAGTGCTCCCAATAATCAATGCTGATATATTGCCAATATCCCGGCCAGTCCCGGTGTCATCCCTCACTGCTCCTCTTTATTGTGGGAGATCCGGGCAATAATGATATTTATTATAGATATTCATTGTCCTTATCATAATCACAGTGTTTATGCGTGTGTGAGCGCTATAACACTCTCTAGGATTCCTACAACATTTTCACCCTCGTCTGTCTTCACATCTCATTTTGACTTTCATAGACACACACACACCCACACTTTCCACCCATCTCTGTTCCTTCTGTTCTTTCTGCATTTCCCCTCTTTAGACAGAAATGCAAGGAGCTTTAAACTCAACCTAACTATCATTAAGATCCAGCAGATCATAAACTGTGTTTTGTTTCCACACACCTGATGTGCAGTGGTCTGTTTTTTGAGCCTGATTGGACGTATCGTTGAGGCACGCATTAGCTACAGCATCCTTACAGGGAGGTTTAGAAAAGAAAGCCGCAACATCATCTCCAAGGCCTAAGCAACAAACCTACACCCCCCCCACACACACACCACCACCACCACCACCACCACCACCACATATACACACACCCCAAACCCTGTTCCCTGCCCCCCAGCCCCAAGGCCTCCAGACAGTAATCTACACCTCCCCTCCTCATCACTTCTCCTATCGATTTCCTCTCCCTCCCTCCGCCCTTCTTGCTCTTTGGGACACAGCAGGCAGTGCCAGCTCATTGGTCAGCACAGGCAAAGTGGGATCTGACCACAATAGGAGAGTGGCCCCAGAGCACCGAACGGACAGGGCAGAAAAAATAAAATAAAACGACTGAACAGGTGAGAGACGGAACGCTGGAGTGACAGAGAACGAGAATAAAAACAACAAGACGATAATTCAACAAGGAGATTGTGACTTAACGTCGGAAATGAAGAACGAAAACAATATAGTTCAGTAAGATTTCAGTAAGACTCTACATCTGTTATATAAGGTGTACTGCAGAGTGAATTCTGCGCATGGCTCTTTAGTTCACGAGTCAGCATTTGACCCCTGAACTGAAAAGGAATAATATTTGGCTTATGTCAGAGAGTCATGAAAACGCTGTGGAAGGAACAAAGAGAGGCTCATTTTCTCAAAAAACCATAAAAACACACACCCCACCGTAGTTTTTGCTATAGCAACAGAGTCAATCATTAATCAGATTTTTAATTGGTAGATTTATATAGTGCCTTTTGTTGAGACTGAAATTCAAGCCAACGCTGAGCCGACAAGAGTTGGGAAAGATCTCTTACACAGACATACACGCACTCTTTGTCTGCTAAAGTCTCTGTCTTTCCTTTCAAGACTAACCCTCGGCTTTGTCCAAAGCAGTCAGCAAAAGGAGAAAACATAAAACAAAAATCTCTCTTTCTCCTTGTCACATTCTCCTCTTCGTTTCCTCACCACTGTACTCGCCAGCTCTCTGGGTTTCTAAACCATACCGTGCACGCCGCCCCAGAGACGACACACAATTCATTATTACCCTGTGCATCTCTGTTTTCTCTGAGACGTGCCTATTAAACTCTTCTAAATGCCATATTGATAGTGTATGGTCAACGGCATGGAGGGTGGACTGAGAGAGAATCAGGGAAAAAGAGATTGGGAGAGAGAGTGAGAAGGAGAGAGAGATTTAAAGCCTGGATCAATGGGAATTTCGAAAATCAGTGTACTTAGGACTACAAAATCAATGAGCTCTAATCGAGCTGCCAATTCCTGCAGTCCAACAGTAAAGAGCTAGAGAAATAAATGTTGAACAACGATCTGCCTCCAGCTTAGCGAGAGAGAAAGAGAGAAAGAAAGGGAGAGAGAATGATGAATGAACAAATAAGAAAGGCAGGAAATTAAAAGGTAGGCAATGCAAAACATAATGACGTGCGAGTTTTGTCTAAAGAATACAATAACACATGTGGATATAAATCATGTTAGGAATATTACATAATTGATGTTGGTTTTCTCTTAGTGAGCACAGCTTGCCTTTTCAGATTGATTAGTGATTAGTGTTAGATTAGTCTCTGGGGAATGTCAGAATTTTCTAATTAAATTTCATGAAACAATTTTCAATCGTTTTAAAAATGACAGTTTTCCTCGGTCATAAATTATCAGCAAGAAATTACGTGAATGGTAAAATCTCTGCAATATTTAGGTAGATTTCAGAATTTCTTAGTGTTTGGTATGTCCTCCTTTTGCTTTAATGACAGAGTGTACTCGAGCAGGCACCGACACCACTGACATGCAAAAGCATGAAGAGTCTGCTTCAGTGGAAGGGATATGATTCAAGAAAAATTAGATGTTCTGTACAATGGATGTCAACATGCGCATTATCAATTAAAGTTAAGTGTAAATAGTGACTTAGAAATAGTGCAGAATACTCAATATTAAATATTCAGACTGCTACAGAAACTACGTTTCCATGGATGTCTTAAATTTGTCAAAATTCAATTTCTGTATATATTCCAGTTTGAAATTGAACTAACTAACTAAATAAATCCTGCATTTTCCGTGTGGACTTTTGGACCAAACTGTATACAGTCTTTTTTTTTTATCACCGATCTTTTCAACATCATTCAAGTCATGTTGTAGACGTGTGCCGTTGAGAAAAGAAGACATTTTACCACGAGTATCGATGGGAGAATGATGGCCTATCATTAACCAATTACCATGTTAGCTTTTCCCCAGTGGTGCAGCTAACATTACCATGACTACATTGTTCAGCGCTTGATGAACAGATGAAAAAGATAAGCTGTGCTGACAGCCGGATTCCAATGGAGATATCCCAACTGACTGAGTGGGTCGGAATGCAGGGGCTAATTTGGGGTCAATCAATCAATATATTTCTCTCTCTTCCTCCACCCGGGTGAAGGCAAGTCAATAGCCGAGTCAATAGCCGAGTCAATAGCTGAGTCAATAGTGCCGTCACTGCACCTGAATTACTCAACATACAACTGATCACATGCCCGATACTTCTACACTGCCGTTCTTAAGCGATTGATGGGGAAAGCAGGGTCACTTACACTTACACTGACACTTACACTTACACACACTAAACACACTTGTAAGTGAAAAGTGAAGTCTCCTTTAGCCTTTCATGCTTCGTAATCAATAAATAAAGCACTCTATGTGGATTAATGATGTAATAGTTAAGCTTCTGTACTAAAGATTGGAAAGATGTGAATTCAAAGCCCACATCAGACAGAGAGCCGCAAATGAGCCCTTCAGCAATACTGACACTTCTCATATATGGGTTGCATGAAAATAAAAATGTCGAGAATAAGGATAAGCATTAATAATTTCAAGGCTGTTTGATAAGCATAACTTAACAGTTATCAGTTATGATCATATGCGGTTGAAAATCTGCTCATTCTGCTCATAGATCCTATAGTATTTATTGTCATTACAGTCCTTATGGTATATTAAATAATAATTAATTATACTAATAAAAAAGCATTCAAAAGGATGAGAAAGCAGCAAGCACCCACTTCATTTCTGTATTCAATGTTCAATTATGGGCTTGAAAAGGGTTATAAAAAGTATTCATAGCCTGATTTTTCCAAGTTTTTAATTAAGAAATAGTTTCCTATTTATGAACATTTTCATTCCAGCCACATTTTTAGTTAGCAAATGCCTTTTGCTATTTTCTAAAGAAAGAAAAAACTACATCATTTTTGTAAATAAGACATTCTAAATAACCGTGTCAAAAGCAAATGTGGAAATGTATTGACTGTCTCAGTGCTTGGCTGAGGATAATGAGTGATCGCAGTAAGTAGCCGCTCTTCCTGGTTGCCTGGAGAGAGGAAGAGAAAAGAGCGAAGGAAAAATGGAAGCAAAAAAAAACCCTGAGTGAGACCGAGGCTTCACAGGTGATTCTGCGTCTGCATCCCCTTCGCTTTCATCCCTCTCCCCAGAAAGCTTTTTGTTTTCCTGAGCTGTGCTGCTCACTCACTTTTTCACAAAGTTTCTTTTTTTCCTACTTGACCCCATGTGTAAAAAAATGAAGTTCTTAAAATAGGCTGAGGGGAAACAGTCAAAAAAGAAAAAAAAGAAAAAAGAAAAACAACCAAGAGAAACAAACTGCAAAAAATTTCTAAGAAATTCTTTTCATTCTCTGTGGACAATATCCAGAAAGCATACTCCGAGCTGTCTTGTCAGCATCTCTCTATCAAGAACATAACACTATCTTGAGAATGAAGTACTGTTATAGGTATTAGACAATAATCTAAAAGTGCTTCTCCACACGTTAAACAGAGGAGGAAAACTGCTGCATGAACGGAAATGATGGCCTTAGCATTAAGCTCGTGCTGTCTGAACGCTGGGGCAGGAATGAGACAGAGAGGCATAGCCAACATGATTTTGCATTTGGATCATCCACAGCTGCCAGGAAGCCACAAAGCCTCAGCCAGACCTTCCTCTTAGACTGGAGGTTTGCTCATAACAAAGCATGGTGGATGCATTGGTTCCATATAAGGCTGCTTTTCCTTTCAGAGCAGAGCCTGAAAAGAGCCACTTTCATTCTGTGCACTGATAACCAAAAGTCACACAGCTTGATCAAAAGTAGAGGTGCAACTATATAATCTTAATAGCTATAGCATTATTATTATTATTATTATTATTATTATTATTATTATTATTATTATTATTATTATTATTATTATTATTAT
>JAOVVH010000054.1:29315724-29326178 GCA_028566435.1 Scorpiodoras heckelii
ACACACACACACACAGAGAGAGAGAGAGAGAGAGAGAGAGAGAGAGAGAGAGAGAGAGAGAGAGAGAGAGAGAGAGGCTGGTCAAGGTTACTGCCATGCTTCACACATTAACAGTGGGCCAACTGATCTGACAATATCATGCAGAAATCCAGTAACAGCCTATAGGACACAGGGGTTTGACTCAACACAAATACTTAATACAAAACACACACACACATTCCTCTTTGCTTACCTAGTATGATGAGGGAGGTTACCCCCTTCTCGTTTCCGGTGGGGTACGCGGCGTACTCACAGATGTATTTCCCCTCATCGGTCAGAGCAATATCTGTGATCTGAATAGTTGGATTTTCCAGAGAGGGGGGGTCCATGGTGAAACTCACACGCCTCTCCACTGGGGATGGCGTTGGGTAATTGACCCCAAACTGAGGATGAAATACCGCAATGTTGGTCCGAGCGCCACTTTCCGTTTCTAAAATCCAAGACACCTACAGAGCAAAACGAGAAGACAACTCTTATTAATAAAAGCCAATAAACAGACGGCTCCTTTCATCGAGAAAGGGAACGCATCTGAATTGCGGTGTGCGTGTTTAGGAAGTGACCTCTGACCTGAGTCAGCTGGGTCTGGCCTGGGTTAGGAAACTGACAGCGCAGAATCACCGTCTGCCCCGGATAGGACACCACTTCAGGCTCCACTTTCACCTTCTGAGCCGATAAGCCTGCAGAGGAAGAAGTGCATCATGAGAACAGCAAACCTTTCAAACACTTTTTTTTTTATTTCAGCTACTGTAGCTTGTACTACATGACTGACAATCACTGTAATGGAAAATCTTTTCTGACCTACAATATTAATCGTCCTGCAACACACTGATGGAAATGTACTGCGAGTCTACAGTGTGTGTGGATGTGTGACTGTGTGGGTGTGTATATGGGCGGAAAAGCAATGAAAAAAAAAAAATCCCATAAAAGCAAACATCTGTTCTCCAAGAAACTATTCTCTGGGCTGACTGTACTGAATAAACCTAATGTCACACCAGTCTGTAGGTGTCTCGAGACGAATCGGTGTCTGTGGCTGTCTCTGTGGATGTGCGCGCGTGTGTGCGTGTGCGTGATAGAGAGACAGACAGTCCAGCCTGCCTGCTGCATAGATTAATTCAGCTTTTTGTAGAGTCAGTGAAACTCCCCTCACAATTCGGTCCAATTTCTTCACTTCTCTTAGCCACATCCCTAAGTAAGGGGAATAACCGAAGGGGCATTCTTGCTGTTTTCATTGACACAGCACTTTCTAATTCCACTTTCTAATTTAGAACAAACTTCCAGCTGCAATTTTTCAGCAGGGTCTCGGAGGTTCCAAAAAAACCACAAAAAAAACCCCCAAAAAACGAAAAAGGATTGCAAAAACTAACAGTTAAAATAGTTGACTTTCATGTTATAAATATTTCATATGATACATTGGCAAAAATCACACATACTCTATGCCACAAAAGTCACATTTGATACTCCAAGAAACTGTTAGGATATACAATACATGCCACAATATTCCGAGTCTGATTCCACTCATCAATTCCGATTCTGTTTCTACTTATCGATTCGGATTCCTTCTGATTGGATTGAGTTCTAATTTGAAACCAATTTTCAGTTCCCAATCCTATTTACTAGTGCAAACAAAAACAGTCAAGTGCAGGCGAATAATGAGCAACTATTATACTGACTACTGGAGAAGAAATAGCTTTTAAAATCCAATCCCAATCAGCTGCATGTTACAGCTCAAGGCTCAAGGCTTTTGCAGTTTTGCTCAGAATTTGATTTTATTTCCACCACAATGCTATTGAATTCTCAATTCTGATTGGTCAGAATGTGATTAGTTTTCTGATTCCCTCTCACAGTAACGCCAATCACACGTTTAGATCGGTGCACTTATTCTAGTGTACGTACATGGTGAAGTTTTTCTAACGAGGGCTTTGTTCAAACCCTTGTTGGATGGAGTCTCCAGTGTCAGTGCTTTATAATAGTCAGAGGTAAAGAAAGTACTTTCCCGACTTTGACATTTTTTGTTATTAATTTCAAGATGGGGGAAAAAATAGACCGAGACCGTTATATAATGTGACAACAACACTTCAGTGTGCCAACTTCTTTGTAACTAATGTTATTATATTTCTATAACAGCACATCCTGGTGTGTTTTTGTCTATATGAAATGTATTGCAACACTACTATCATAATCAGTGTAATCAGCATAATCAGAATATGGTCCACCTCTAATGCGTCACCTCGTCCTCCTCAGGTCAAGCATGATTTCATGTGTCAGCACCTTGAAAGGTACATTAAAATTATAAATCTGAGGTCTCGGCACAGTGCTAAACACACGTTCACGGGTAATGATCAATAGGGATTTGAGCGTGGGAGAGAAATACACGGTACCTGAGCAGAGAGGCAAGTCAGAGAGTGCGAGAGAGAGAGAGAGAGAGAGAGCAGAAGCTGTGTGTCATTGCTGTTCCATTTTACAGTGCTGTCATGCCTGCAGGTAACACACACACACACACACACACACACACACACACACACACACACAGGGCATGGCTCTGATGTAAATCCCACAAACACCTTCCTGTCCTTTTCCGAGGCCTGTCACCAATCATCATATCTCTCTCTCTCTGTCCGTCTCTGCCTGAACACACACACACACACACAGACACACACACAGAGATGGATAGACACATCACCCATATGAATGGTTTAATAAAAGCCTAGGCTGGATGACATTTAAATTCCTCCCTCATCCTTTCATCCCTGAGGAGATATGTGAAAGGCAAATAATCCAAACAGAGCCGATGAGTTGAGTGACCAAGTGACTGCGAAGAGAAAGCGCAGGTCAGACAGGAGTCAGAAGAAGAAGAAAAAAGAAAAAGTGTGTGGTTTGTCTGGTATGAATTCCATTTCCTTGCTATATGAACACATACACTATGGCATGTGTGTGTACGTGTATGCACATGGCATCTGGTGCAGTGTGCCCTTCGATTTGTCTCTGTACTAGTCTGCTGAGGAAAAACAGGCCGCGTAATATGAACCCCCCATACACACACACACACACACACACACACACACACACACACACAAAACTGCAGGAAAGTGCAGCGAGATGCGACACGAGCAGCAACAGCAGAAGGCAGGCTGGTGATATGAACAGCTGGAGGGCTCGGGATGGAAGAGATGTGTGCTCGTGTGCCTGCATTCAGATGTGTGCAAGTGTGAAAATATGTTAAAAATACATTCAACACCTCCCATGTTGGTGTGATGTGCGCGTCTGTGAACGTCGGTTGTGTGTTAGGGTTAAATTTATTCCTGTACTTATGGCACTGCTTTTAATTTTTGTGCACGCACACACACGCACGCGCACGCACAAAGCAGGATGTTGGGACATTCAGAATGTCACCAAAATGTTCATGATGCAGGTTGCGTGAGAATGTGCATTCAGCTTAACACACATATTATACAGTGCAACCAGGGCAGTGTGTGTGTGTGTCTGTGTGTGTATAGGAAAAAGCTGTACACTGAACCCCGATCTTATCAAATGCCTAAACATTCACACACAGGCAGTCTGAGCCCACACACACACACGCACATATACACACACACACACGCACACATACACACAAACACACGCACACACTCACGCACACACACTAAATGAAACCAGAAAGAGAAATTGAAATAGCTGCCTGTTTACACAAGCAGACCATACTCCAGGAAAAGAAAATACATATTTCCACATGACATTTGGATTTCTCTGTGCAGCCTGAATTATTCATCCTGCCCCCAGGGAGAAAAGGATGTAGATTGTGAATGCACCGGAGCATGGGATCCATGGAAAAATATGTTTTCTGCTGCTGTGTTCCTATAGATAGTAATCGATTTTCTTCGCAGCTCTCACCTCAGCCATCCTGTTGACGAGAGCTGTCAAGTGCACAGAAGCTTTTAAAAGTGCAACAGAAAAGTGCTTGCACTGTCTACAAGCCAGGAGTCTAGAAGTACAGGACTGTCTGTGCTGTCTGGGTGTCGATCAGAGCGACACTAACCAATCAGCAGCTTCTGCCAGCTCGTGCATGCTGAAGAGGGCAGATTGTGTTTTCCTGTCAGAGTGTCAAAGACCAGCAATCTCAAAGGAAGCACAATCCAGCCTGGTTGGTCACAGTCACGTGAAATTCCTCATCACGTGCCAGTGTTTGAGCATTATCAAACACAATTACAAATTGGAGAAAAAATGTGTTTAAAAAAATACCCAATGGGACCCTGATTAAAATTAAACAATGTTATAAATTTTTTTTAAAAACATGCTTATTGAGTCAGGAGACAAATATACTGTGCATTGAAGTACCAGACAAACTGGTATACCAGTTAATACTTGTTAAGTCCCCCGCGGGATCTTGGAGGGAATGCTGCACGGCCCTCATGCTGATGTTAGCTTAGTTGAAGCCACAGCATTGAAGTAAGTTTGAGGTTTTGCCAGCATTCTTGTAGTCACAATACACAACTGAAATACTCATACATGAAAACCCAATCTTTGCTATGAGCCATCCCACGAGCTCCAACTATTAAACTGTGTCGATTGTGATAACTTGCCATTCTCACTGCAGAAACAGCTCTAGAAACTTCTATAGATGTCTATCGCATTATATATGCACTGGCGGACACAACCGATGACGTGCCTCGGTGGTGTTGCCATGTATTTTGTATAGGCTCCAGTACCAGTTTTTCTGGTACTTCAGCGTATAATATGATGTTTCTAAGCTGCTTTCTAGTCATCCTGTACTACTAAATCACAATCAGTGCTGTGTCAGGGATCCGAATTGGCTGGAAATTTGTACGCTTGCGTCATACACTAGCCTAAAACACGATCCCCTGCCTTTAAACATGATCAATGTCCTATTACGCTGCTCCAGAGAGTGTAAGAGAGACCAAAGAGAATGAGAGGGTGGTATCATATTACATAAGAAAAACAGATTTCGCCGACTTGATGAACAGGTACGGCTGTAATCCGGCTGATCCCGGTTGCACTGTTACCCAGGTGTTCAGACCTGTTGAACACGAGAAAACTGAGACAAATGTTGTGACACTCTTGAGTTTGTCAATCGATACAAAAATTTAAAAAAAAACTGTTGCGCTTTTATTTTTATAACACGCCTGTCAACCAGAGAGACAGGCAACATTATGAGCAGATAGTTACACCTACAGTTATGGATACTTAGGGTTTGAGTCAAACCACTAAAGAGCATGTTAGTACAACAATTGCTTTTTAGGCATCGTAATGAATTCTCATTGTCTGCTTATTACTTGGCGATTAAGCAGCATGCTGGAGAAGGATGAAGCATAACAGGCACTACAAAACGTTCTTGCTCGAGTAGCTCATGGTGCAATGGCATTTGCGAACTCTAATTTCCTAAAATGTTACATCTGACCCAGTTTTACTGAAGAACGTATAGACTATGATTAGCCACAGAACACAGCAGCTTAGGTAACTGATCTAAATGATCTAGGTGGTTGGGTGGAGGTAAATCAGACCTAGCCTGCCTTCTAGATCAATGCATAAGAGCACTGGTTAGCTAGCAAAATGCTAAATCTGACCGAAGCGATGAGTAGGTTTGTATGAAAGGTACTGCTGGTCTAGCAAGAGTATAACGTTAACTAGCAGTGTAGGTTCAAGGTAAGGCATGTCCAGCTGTATTTTAGCTTGAGTTTATAATCCTGTTTCACTGCTGGAATGTAGACAACATGACGGGGCATGTAGAGTTAACAGACTTCACTGTGTTTTTGGAGGAGCTCAGAATCTCGAGACATGCTCCGGTCTCAAGGAACAGCATTTTACAGTATGATGCCATACTGAAAACCACTGAACCCTTCTCTACTACTGAAACCATAAAATTCAACTAGTCGCAGGTGTAATTTCAGTGGTATATTTGTTACATTTAACATTTGTTAATTACGAGTTAAGTTCGTCACTGAAAACACTGAAAATCTTTTCTTTGTCCTTTAGTCTGTTAAGCTTCCAGTGAATTACGGTAACAAATGACATTTTTCAGTTTTTAACGCATTTTTAGGAAGTGTCCCAACTGCTTTTTTGGCTTGGGGAAAAGTATTTTTTTAGGCAACACCCGTGCCTCTAGCAGCTTGAAATTTTTTTGGACAAAAACATTATTCACCAGTTGCAACATATCATTACATAACGTCAACAGCTTGTGCATCTGGATGAAATGTAACTTGGCATGAAACTGGACAATCAGTTCCTGGCTAGAGTGTGAACTTTGCTGCTTGTGCTCCGTGTCCAACAGATCACGACTCTGACGCTCCGAGTTACAGCAGTGGGTTTGTGCGGCGCCAAATCTGTGCGCCAAATCTGTGTGCAAAAGCATTCGGTGCCATAGAAAACTTGGACCAGCAAGCGAGACAACAAAACAGACGAAGACTCAAACGGGCAGTCAGTAGAACCCGGGGCCCTGGTGGCATCCTGATCCGACAGGGCTGGTGCTTAGTAATGCAATATGCAGTTGCATTAAGGTGCAACTATGCATTAAGTAAGAACGTTGTTGCCTAAGGAGCTATTTATCCTTACATGACCATGCCTGTACAGCTGTAAATCCTTAACCTTTAATATCGCCCAT
Source organism: Scorpiodoras heckelii (assembly GCA_028566435.1). Taxonomy (NCBI): domain Eukaryota; kingdom Metazoa; phylum Chordata; class Actinopteri; order Siluriformes; family Doradidae; genus Scorpiodoras; species Scorpiodoras heckelii. The sequence continues at coordinate 29,322,377 of JAOVVH010000054.1, forward strand.
GTCTAAATATGTAAACAATAACAGGCTGCTCGTAGTTCTGTGAATGCACTCCAGCAAACCAAATGACCTCCAGCAGTATCCGAGTTTAGAGTTAAACAGTCAAAAACGAACCCACGTTCCATATGTGCGGTATTAGGACAGAGATTAAGATCGCATTCTGGTATGTTTTTGCTTACTGGCTGACAAAAAGGCTTTGTTTATCTTCCTACAAACGACGGTTTTGGAGTGCCTTACATTTGTGCTCAATCTTTGCCTCTTTGTCAGTAAGGAGGGGTCATGTTAGGAATGTATCGATACTACTACAGTCTTCAGTCCTACTTACGGCATTTTAGATCTTTGTCTTGCCGGACAAATGAGTCTTTATTTACTTAGCTAATGCAGTGACTTGGCCGAGCAAACAGGGAATACGGCTCTGCTGTGAATATAGCATACTGTACATTTCCAGACACTTATATCATGCTTGCTCAGCAGGTGTTTCAGTACATTCCTTATACTATTACGAGTGGCTGTTTCATTGCACCACTGATCTCAGCATTCATTACTCATCTAAAAAGCAACCACACCTTCAAACTTCTTGTTCTGTCATTTCCTCCATGAAGATTGTATAACCTTTGAAGTTATATACACACACACACACCAGTGCGGGTGTGTAACCCAACACCGAAACACTTGTCTACGTGGCAGGTGTTTTGAAGGTACGCTCTGCGGAACCTCATCGATACGCTTGTTCCAGCCCTGATTTCTCAAATATTTTGATTTCCATCCTTCCGTCCTTCTTTTTATATGGTCCAAGTTTTCTTAAATATAAGTATGAATTCATATCACTAATCACTATATAGTAGTATGAGATTTAATTAAATTCTATTTATCCCTGGCCAGAGGAAATGCGATTCACGGGACTTGCGTTCTGATTTATTATGACAAGCCGAGTTAATGTTGTCAGTGTCAGAATATGTTATAGCTGGCAAATGAGAGTAATGTGGACTAATAGAATCTTGATTGATTTTGTAAGCATCGTTGCCTCTGATCAATCTCGTGTCAGCGTCTCTTTCTGACGGCTTTGAAGTCACAGCTGCAAGCGAGAAATACAGCTGAGGGTGACATACAGTGAGAAAATCATAACAGCAATGCTTGACTGGTACAGAAAAATAAGGATGAGACTCTGTCTATTCTTTCTCTCTCCTTTCTTCCTGCTTCTTTACCCCTTCTCTCTTCCTGTCTCTGACCCACACACAATGTAAGAGGATCCTCTTCAACAGGTGTGGTATAGGACAGAACAGGACATTAAGCTTTTTATGTTGCCCAAAGCTTCTGCTTACACTTTACACAACGCCCTCCAGTCTTTTACCACCCGACGGCAACACACACCCACACCCAGTATGGTGTCTATGGATACCGCCATGGATGGATGGCATGTAGTAAATATGTTCTGATCATCCAGAAGAGGCACTACGACAGGAGCATGGGGGAAATCATAAAGTTCATCTATCCACCTGCTAACATCACAATACATGGGTCATGGAAGAGACATGCAGGTGCACCTTCAACTAAGGAAAAGGGGATGGTAAAAAACTAAATAAATAAATAAAAGTGCTGAGCGATGGAAAGGATTATCAATCAACTGGCAGCTCAGAATCTCAGGACGGTCGCCTCAACCCCAAGTTCAGCAACATTACATCAACAGGGCTGATCACATCATCAGCAATAAACAAAGCAGCATTTCTTACCAGAGCATTTTTCTTTTTTCCACATATAACATAGTAATTATCTTTTTTTAATTCATTCAAACTTGATCCGTACTTAATCTGTGCTGGAGCTGCTGTATGCCCCGAATTCCCCACATAGGGATCAATAAAGATCAATAAAGGAATCTTAGATTATCTTATAAGTGAGGAGACAAATCGCTTCATGAATCCTGAACAGAAATCAAAGGCAAAGGTCTGTTTCCCCCAAAGATGGCGGTGACGTGACCCATATCCCACCGACCCCTGAAACCCAAAAGCCAATCATCTGCTTTACAACAGCCAAGCCAGGAACCACATCAAGCCCACGGTGTTGTTGCACTGATTCTATACATGCAGTTTTTATGCCCTGGTGAATACTGAAAGTACAGTTATGACTTTTGCTTCATTCACTTAAAAAGGGGCCTAATCCTGTTAACCCAAAATTACAACCCAGTGGATGTTACCAAGATGGAAAGACCTGCCTTTAAGGACACTGTTCTTACCTTTAAATGAGTTATACACGTTATAATAGTATTTCCTTTAGATCAATCAGCATACATTCATTCACTTGTTAGATCCAACACTGATTATACAATGCACTGTTTTGAGAAGGAAAATATGCATCATTCATCACATTTCACAGCTGCTTAGCTTGTTAATATCGAAAGACATATTTTCCCCTACGCTCAAAAATGATGGAATTCCTTTAGTAATAACTTCCCAATTCTGAGGTAAGTCAAATGCCGCAATAGCATCATGTGGTAACAGTTTAACCATTTTTTCCCACTGGTTCTCATGCAAACAGGGACCTGTTAACTATAAAATAAATTCCAGGTACATTTAATACACAACCAGAGAGCTTTTTAGTCCTGAAATTTCCACCAAGTGAATACACTATGTCTATATCGACATTATTTGTGGGCCTAATTGTTACTGAATTGAAACCCATGAATCCGGCTACTACACTGTAACACAATAAAATTCACACACCTTTCACACAGCTTTGCTTCATGGACCCTACTTTGAGAACTGCTGCATTATCTAATATACACAGAAATACCAGAAAAACTGGTATACAGGTTAATATTTGGTAGCTCCCCCATGGGATCTTGGAGGGAACGTTACACAGTCCTCACGCTGATGCTTATTGAGGCCCCAGCATTGAATTCTGATGTTACTTGAGCCAGTGTTACACGTCTATCACGTGAAACGATTCTTGCCAGCTGATGCTGATCACGTTCACCCAGAGTCTTTTTACAGCCACACTGCTTTCCTAAGTTCGAGGTTTTGCCGGAATTCTTATAGTCACGGTTACACCCTTGAAATGCTCATACGTGAAAAAACAAACTTTGCTTCTACCTCCCAAATGCTATGACCCATCTCACGAGCTCCAACTATTAAACCATGTTGAAAATGATAACTTGCCATTCTCAGGGCGGAAACAGCTCTAGAAGCTTTCATAGATGTCTATAGCTTTATATACGCACTGACGGACACAACCAATGGCATGCTTAGGTCGTGTTGCTATGCACATACCAGTTTTTCTGTCACTTCAGTGTATATGACAGATTTTCCTCCTCAGAGGTCGTTTTTCTTAAACATCATATCCTAATCAGGTACTACATTCATTAAACTTGTCTCAAATGGAATACTATATTATGAACAGACGGGTTCGCTCAAGCAAGCGAGAGATTGTTATTGGGTTGTTATATGATGTTAACCTAGTCAACATTTAGACTTTCTGTTTAGACAGATCTACAGTAGATGTTAGAGAGGTTGCTTTAATCTTGGTTAATTAGTTTGGTTCTGATTCTTAACCTGGCTGCTAAATGGAGCTTGAAAAGTAAAGGAAAGAAATGAATGCTGCTATTTTACATTCATAAATGTTCATTCACGTTCAGTAAGCAGTTTATCCTGGTCATGGTGGTCTACCCAAGGAACATGGGCTGGGAGGTAGAAACATTCACTGAATGGTATGCACACACAGACAAACACACACATACACAACCAGGGGCAATTTAGTGTCATCTATAGACCTACTAACATGTTTCTGGGAAGTGAGAGGAAGTCTGCAGAGC
>JAOVVH010000054.1:29539065-29556134 GCA_028566435.1 Scorpiodoras heckelii
CCCCCTTGCTACTTAACTGACCAGCTCAATATCCCAGAAGTTGAATTGAGTTGATGCTTTACTCTGATTAAAACGTGTTCACTTTATTTTTTTTGAGCAGTGTAGTATGATTACTGCACAATGATGTTACTAAATCACGATCACTAAAACAGAAGAATGCCTTCAAGCTTGAAGTATGACTTTACCTCTTCATGCATGTCACTAATCTGTAATCATTAACTTAGGCTCTGGTATGTTACAAAGGAAAGAAGACATTCACGACTGTGTATGTACTTGCAATACGTCCGAGTTCAAACGGACAAAAAACATTAATTTAATTAAAGCCGCATACAGACACACAGAGCGGTCAATACTGATAAGGTGGAGTACAGTACAAGAGAGAAGAATAGACGACAGAGAAATATGAAGTGATGGGTGAATGATTTATTGCAGCATCAAAGGAGAGACAGGGTGGAATAGACGGAGAGAGGGAGGGTCAATAGTAGGACAAGAGACAAAGCCAGAATGAATTATGATGAGAGACAATGCACCGGGAGATCAAGTACCGCAATAACCCGAGAAGAGGCAGGCACAGACACATTTAAACTTATGAACCCTAGGATACTTTCAGCGTAATTTCACTACCTTTACTTTTAAGCTCTTATCTTGGTCATTATAAGGGCTAGCAAACCAGAATACTACTATCTGTTTTCCAGATATAGCCTACTCTTTTATCAGTGTCCATAAGACTAAGGCACAGGTACCAGAAGGCTCCGAAATACCAATCTTGGTTTCAGGGACACCTTAAATACCACACGGTAATGAAAGTGATCAGAGTACACGTTTCCTTTAAATAGGTCTGGGCAATATAGGAAAAGGGACTTTTACATATGTTCACCATGATGTTTCATGCTTAGCCAGACAAATGCTAAAGCATGTGCCAAGAAATAGAAAGAAAATGGTAAAACTAACATTTTTTACTTGTAACTCTGTAGTTATAATCCCTTAAAATCCAAAGCTATTATTCAGTAATTACTTTGAATCATTCAGTAATTAAACTAATAAGAAATGTATGCAGCTAAGAGAAAGAGAGAGAGAGAGAGAGAGAGAGAGAGAATTGTAATCTATATCTGTATAACTCCTGAGCAATTAAGAGACTAACTGAACAGTATAATAATAATAATAATACCAGTATAATAAAGTATAGGCATATTTTGTCCATTCTTTAATTGGGTGTTTATACTTGTAGTTCGATTCCCTTGTTCTGGACCAAACAAGAAACTGATACTTTGTTACATTTTAGTCCTGGTTTGCTTAGCGTTCATACTCACAAATGTAGAATCGAACCAAAATAAGTTACGTATGATGTATATTTTGTGAGCCAGTCATCAGAACAATGATCCACACTAGGCTTAAGGCACTTATCCGGGTTGAGTATACCTCGTGGTAGCTGGAAACACAGCAAGAGGTGGTAAAATGTATAAAGGAGTCAAAACGGTGGCAGAAATCCCTCCGCTGCCCGTACCAAAGAAGGTACGCTGGAGTGCACTCTGTTGTGAGTCTTGTGCCATGTTTAGTGTTGCATCCTGGCCTGTGTTTGGTTCATGCAGATGCCTTTGGTTCAATACTGTGTTCATACTTCAAACGAACCGCACCAGAATCCGTTTAGAAATGGACCGAGACCAACCTGCTCAGGCACCAGAGTTCAAACCGATGCGTTCACACTCACACTAACGAACCGCACTAAGAGAGCCATCGCAGCAGGGTTCATTTTAATCGAACCCAAGCTGACAAGTCTGAACACACCCTGTGAAACATGCAACTGGACAATGTTTGTAGAAGCACCGACAACCTCAGTGATCATTTATCACAATATAAACACGCCATCAGCCATTCACACTAAATCGAGTGAGGTGGGGCGGACGCATGCAGTTCTGCGGCTTGGGCTTCTGAAACATGGTCTGTCAGGCTGTGCACTAGAGTACTGTTTATCTCCTCACCTTCGGCTCCTTGAGAGATATTTGCTCAACGTATCTTTAACACGATCGCTTTTGTTCTTGGTGCTCTGGCCTCCGGTGACCTGGCCCTGAGCAGGTCAACGAGGCAGTCGTTCCTCGCACAAAGCAACCACCTGCACTTACTCATAAACCGTCAGCTCATTCATCCTGTGCATTTCACGAGCTGCTCTACACATCTTACTCTGTTGAATGCCTGTAAACAACGTGGGTTCCTGTACGACCGCTTTTCGCTACTAAGTGCTATTATTACGCCTAAGCAATCCATTTAGGGTCGTAAAAAGCAACACGGCTGAACTTACAAATGGCTCCATCGGAAAATCACTGCTTCCTTTAGCGAACAGTCTGGGATTTCCCACGGAAGTTGGGATCAACTTGGAGACTGTGCTACACTGTGATAATATTACTACATGTTAATCTAATAAAACAATGTCTTTAGTTACATTTTAGCAATAGTCACATTAAGGTCCCAGAACCCGAAGGTCAGAAGGTCCAGACACTCCTCATATCTACACACTGTTCCTTAATTTCACTAGTTAATAAATGATTCATAGTAGTTGTTGAATAATACGCTTTACACCACAGTGCTGTTGAAATGCTGTGACCAGATTTATGTTTTCACTCTAAAAAATTAGTGTTTCCATAGTAACAGCTCATTCATAGGGAACTGTACGGCAGACAACCCCCATAATCCACATCTTATCATCTTTGCACACAAAAATAGTCTTTGATGATAAGATGATGTTTATAAGTTTTTGATATGGTGTAACATTTAGTTAACATTTATGCCAGGAGTCTCCAGTGTCAATGTTTCATAACAAACGTGACGTTTTTGTTCCATGGGAAAGTCTTCAAGTCAGAGGACTAATGTGTTTTTTTTTGTCTTATTAAGTTCTAGAGAGAGGAACAAGAGAGACGGTGATAAGGGACCGACTATTTGTAGGTGTTATAATGTAAAAGATATCAGGAACTCACTTGTCTAACAGACATTGTGCCTATTTACAGTTACAGAAGTATGAAGTGTCATTAATAAGATAATAATTATTGACGTTATTGTAAATTAATCAACTTCAGGCTGGTACAAGGAATCTGATTCGTATGAATTTGCATCGCACCGACTCAGTGTTGATTATTTTCCTACAACAGCACCGTTGTGTTTTATGTCCTACTTAAAGCATGCAAGTAAGTAAACATTTATTTATATAGCACTTATACAAGATAGGCTACAAAACTGCTTCAACAACAAACGAGGACAAAAATCAATTCAGATGTAAATGAAGCATAAGACAAGTTAAAGTAAGATACCCAACAATAACAGGGAGAGGAAAGTGGAAAATAAAACTAGATGTGATCATCCACAAAGGATAGTGCATTACGTTTATTAAGTTTAAACCGTTCCTTGGACCCAGCAAGTCTAAAATCCAGGGGCAGTATGTGAATGAGTAATGCACAGTGTTTCAATATTGGATAATGTTTCATTACTCTACATGAGGATCAGACGGTTTTATAATTTTTTTTTAAAAGCACTCCAGTGACAGATTTCACCATGAATGTGTGTGATATTGACTGACACAGTTATTGACTCGGTTACAGAACAATGATTCGATATAGTAGTAGCGACTGATGCTCACAGCACCTATATCAATCGGTAGACGATTTTTGTGTGCGAACGAACTAAAAACATTATAACTGCTAAATCATAATTCATAAAGGTGTTGGGGGGGGGGGTTGCCTCAGAGATCTCAATGTAATGAAAAGTTTAGTGCGAGTTTCATCCCAATCCTCAATTTTATTTCGGAAGCACTTTTAACAATGGACGTTGCTCCATAGCAACTTTACAGAGACATAAAATACAGAGCTAACTTTTAAATGACATCAATTTTATCCTTAAATATTATCCTTAATGAGCAAGCCAGGGGTGACAATGCTGAGAAAAAATACTCCGTGAAAAGTTAAGACGAAGAAACCTTGAGAGGAAACGGACTCAAAGGGGAACTTTAATTAATAAATACTCCTTTCTATAACTGAGCGGCTGTATAGTAAAAACCTGTAATAGTAAAAAATAATAAAAAATAGTTACCAGTGAATTCATTAAAGTTTTAGCATATGGAATCTACTTTGCTGAAGTTATAAACATTTCACTGATGGAGTGTAAAAGTGTCCATGGCAATTAGTCCCAGCCATCATAGGAAAGCCAAATTCGTGCTTATTGCATCCTTGTGCAGTGTGAATAGGGTGAGGATTAAAGATGTATTGTTCAACATTCACCAAAGTCACACTGGTTTCAGCTACAGGTGTCTAAGGGTTTGTAGACACAGTCATTATGGAACCATGGGCCATGAACTATATGGGAACATTTTGGAGAGTCAGAGGCACTTGGGCAGTTTTGCAGTTTTACTTCGTGGCCGTCGTCCAACTCACACACACACACACACACACACACACACACACACACTGAGTGAGAGAGAGACACTTTGACGCCGAGAAACCGGCAAGACTTAAAAGACCACGCACCCCAGAGATCTAATAATAATAATAATAATAATAATAATAATAATAATAATAGATCACTAATAATAAATAGTAGTCTTTGGATGTAAACTTTCCAATACGAACAAGAGCGAGGAAAAAAAACAACAAAAACAACAAAACAAAACAAAATCGCACACCCTTTCCCAGCACATGTGTGATCTCTCTTCTTAGACAACAGCAACAGTTGGATCAACAACTGCTCAACACGACCAGATCCCTGAATCCGCCAAAGGAGCGCGCAGAAAGTCTGATGAAGCAGTTCATCATCTCAAATGACCCACATTATCAGACTGTCTGCTGTGAGTGGATAAAAATAGTTTATCTTCTCATTACTTACCGAAAAGGCAGGCAAAAGGAGAAGTTTGGGATTTGATCGCCGCTTTGGGGAAAGTTTTCCTTTTGCTCCTGGGTTAATCCGAATTCTTCAGTTCAGTGGATCACTGCAGGTAAACAATCCAGCGGTTCTGTTAGAAACACTAGGTTAACTAACGCGTTCACACAACAAACACGCGACTAAAAGCGGCAGACTGCGAGTTCACTACGAGTGCGGGTGAAAAAAACAACGATTCACACACTAGAGTTTTAAAACAGCCTCCAAAAGCAAAAGCGTCGCTATTTAACTTCGACGGTAGATTACTTTCTTGCGTTTATTCTCAACCGAACAGCCAGCGATCTATCAGCCGCTCAGGCTTTCCGTCCCGTTCTGCCTTTCTCCCAGAGACCGCTACCAGGTGCTCATTTGCATAACCTGCTCCCATCGCGTCCAATCACCGCGCGCCAATTTAAATATTCGATCCGTCAGTCGGCCAATCGGTGACGAGTTCAGGAAAGACCCCGTGACCTGGCAGCGGGCTCTTGTAAATGATACTTGACGTGCGCTCGCGCCCCTGAGAGAAACATTTTTTACAGGAACAGCGAGGTCTGTCAAGGGGATCTGAGCGATCATATTACTGAAAAGGAAACAACAGGATTCACCTTGTTAACCCATTCTTGGCCTAAAAATCACCGTTTCCTTTTTTGTATTTAATTCCGGTCTCTTTTATGAGCATTTTTTTCACTGACTAATTGCTTAAATGTATGGCGTTGTGTATGTTTATACAGAAAAACTGTTTTGGGGGAGAAAAAAAAGTCAACCCAAGCACTGTCTTTACCTGAAGGTTTTCTTCTTTGTTGTTTCAAAAGAGTCCATTATTATAGAGCAGGGATCTGTAACTGTATAGAATTACCTGCCTGAGGCTGTAAAGACAGTGATTTAGCTGCTTCAGAACTTCAGCAGTGAAGCACCATAATGCATTGCTCTGAGGCAGTGGTGAAAAAATGGCTCAATTGGTGGATAAGTCTGTCTTTCACAAATATAAGCCTTAAAAACAACACAAAAGGGTGTGGCGGACTGAAGCCAGGCATTGACAGACAACGGAGAATGGATGAAAGAGAGAGTGTTGAACAGTTATGTGTTGATACTTGCCCATCTCTTGCAAAAGACACGGGGATCCAGTGCTACTACAGACTCTACACGCATTCCCACATCAGCACACATCTCTAACATCTTCTGTAGCTATGGGTTCACTGCAAAAATGCAGAATGCTCACGAAAGAAAAAAAAAAGAACACAGGTTCTTGTGTATAAACATGTGTTCGTTTTTCTTTCTTCTGCATAATAAAAAAACAACAACAAAAACAGCTTCTTTGCTCTATGTGCTCGTATGGACCAGTAATTTCTTTGGGTGTGCACGCTATTTACAATCTCTACCTGCTCCCTGAAGATATTTATACAGTCCAGGTGTTTCACTGTTAAATACTGACCCAACTGCAGGTGCTTAGCTTAGGCTGAGTCTCTTTACAACCATCAAGTTCTGCTTTCCTGCTGTTCTCTCACTGTTTGCTTAACTCACTCAGCTTTATTGCCATACTTGTGTGGTTAATGGCATTTGGCTTGAATAGATCCATGTCATTTAAACCGACCGAGTCCTAATGTCACAGCTCCAGGGTCTTGAGCTCAGGTTACTGTCTGTGCAGAGTTTTGCATGTTGTCCTGTGTCTGACTGGGTTTCCTCTAGATGTTTCTGGTTTTCTCCCACCTCCCAAAAAAACATGCAAGTAAGAGGATTGTTGGATTGGCAATGCTAAAGTGCAACTAGTGTGTGTGTGCAGAAACCTTGGCATTTCATCCAGGGTGTATTCCTGCCTCACAAGATCCACCACGACCCTGACCAGGATGGAGCAGTCGCTGAAGATGAATGAATGAATAAATGAGTATTGACATTGCCAATACCGATGGTCTGCCAATGTAGATAGTCTTTAATTTGCAGAGTCAGTATAATCATGCCATCCACATGGCAGTTAGGAACCAGAGTTGAGGCCAGGGAAAGTATTTTATCCCATCTAGAGTATGCTTGTACTGCAGGATCGGCCCGCGGTATCACAGTGCACCATATAATAAGGCATAAGGGATCTCAGTACAGACTACAGACTACAGTTTCATGCTTGTAAAGGTGTCTACAGACTATGAAATTTCAGCAATATTATATGTTTATTGCTAGCCACATCGTGCAGCTTGGATCTAATAAACTTGGGCACGACATCAAGTTTTATGTACGTAGGCTACGACACAAGCCAATATACACCCATCTGTGCTGCTCTAGTGTTAAACAATAAAGCTAAGAATTTCCAGTAGTGATATTTATGTGTATGGAAAAAAAATCCAAAGAAGAGAAGGAGGAGAATGTGGAACCGGTCACGGCTAGGGAAACGAGGCCAACATGGGATGCCAATTTTGCAACGAAAACTTGAGGTAAGTATTTTTCAATATACATAAACATACAATTGTTGCACCAGTATCACGTTGATCAAAGCATCATTTCATGCTACATTTCTATTGGTTGGTTAGTAGATGCAGGTTGTAGCAGCAGTCACACTATGAGATAGTCATCCTAAATTTCTGACACTGTCAGAATTTTGCCCAGGCTATCTTTGGTCGCAAGATCATAACAAAAGCCATCTTTGAACCTCTCTCAGAGTGCGACACAGGGCCATTAATTCTGGAGCCGCTTCAAAGACCTTGCCACGTTTCTATCTTTTGTCAGGGACAACCCAAAATTGCACCTCTATAAGACAAGACCAATGTGAAAACTATAGCTTCAATGCAATAATAAGTGTGTTGGACAGTAGGACAGTACACAGTAACTCTACAGAACTACGCAGAACAGCAGGAGCTGCGCCAGACTGAAACAGATGGCACAACTGTACAAATTAGACTTTGTAAATTACAGCTAAAGTTTGCATGCCCTTGATTGGAAATTATGAAACCAGCAATACATTTGATGCAAGTTTATTACTGCAAATTGTTACAGATGTATCTTCATGATCACAAGTAAAATAATAATCAAAACGTGCAGATTGAACTCGGAACAGAGAAACAACCCAAATGATATTTTTGAATTTGACAGAAATGTTGACTTTTATTTAAGGGCTTTTACAGGTCTCTTTCGGTTTAATGTCTCTGGCAGGGTTTCTTTCCACGCTTGTGTCCAGCTTTCTTCCTTTTGTGAATTATGGCTTTCACTGTTGGAAATAGTATCCACAAACACAAAAATATCTTTTTATGCATTTAATTCCAGCTATGTGAAAGGTCAATATTTTCTGTTTTAGGTCTTGTGATCTCTGTTTTAAATAATTAGACACTCAAAGGAGATCAGATAATTAACAGCAGCATATCAGGCAGAGATTGCTAATAGAGAGAACTACTGGTTTAATTGTAGTAATATTTAATCTGTATATTATAATGTGATTTCAACAGGAGAATTATTATAAACTAGAAATATAGCAGATAGAAATCCTTTTTTTTTTTTAACTTTCTTATGAAATAAGAGGGCTGGAAACTTCCACATAACTGTACATGGCACTGTGAAACATAGTAAGAAACAGCATAAAGACTATATGCTTCATTATTAGGGTCATAAAACATTATATCTATTACCAGAAGTGGAAAGTAACTTTTACTTGAACTTGATTTTTTTATCATTAAATATTAAACTACACTACATTTATTTATCATTGTGAAAGAGTAAGAAAATAGTAGTGCATTTAATCCTGTAAGATTGCAAGCCAATAAAGGGCAGTTCAGTATGTGCAATTTTTAAATAACCCAGTTTCATGATGAAAGTCCACACTTTGTGCACAAACTGCTTAGTCACCAGTAGCAATGGAGAAAGATGAGCATCCTCAGCTCATCCCAATTCACCAGGAATCTTCGATTTTAAATGCTTCAAATGAAAGAGCATGTAATGATCTGCAAACTAGACGAAATGTGTCAGCTGCAGTGTTCCCTATTGAGAAAAGTTCACGAAATTTGGTGTGCATGTAAAGAATGTCGTAGTGATGCAGAGTGTGATGTTTGAGCCTTTACATCACAAGATATTGGCTAGTGAAGTGCTAGATTTTTGATTTGAACCTTATTCACGAGGTGGCACTACTCCATAAATGAATCCTAATGAGCTAGGGTAATGTGCCTCCTGAAGGCCAACTAGCCATAAATAGTTCATGCTTTTAGGCAAAATGATTTTCGAGCTATTGCCCAAAAAATTGCTTTGAGGCTACCCCACTTCAGGGAGCACTAGAAGGGAAACACACACCTCACAACACAAACCTCATATTCCATATCAGATGTGTGGGGCTACAACCATACAAAGTGTCTCGTGGAGTGATATTGTTGACCAAAAATTGGTGAAAAAAGTGGAAGAAGGAATAGAAGAAAGACAACCTTTGACAGAAACATTATGACCGATAGCACTACTGTGGCAGTTATAATCATACAAGCCAAAACCTGTGGAGATATCGCCATTGCCCAGCTGAAAATCCACCCCGTGGTAAAATACACAGGTGCACCATTAGCTAGTTGAGAGAGCTAGACTAGCTAGCCGGATGTTCTGCTGTTTTACAGTATGAAGGCTCTGTTTTAAACTTGCCTGTTGTGTTATATATATCTAAGTGCCGCGACAGACAATAGGTAATACTCAGGATAATGTATAAGGGACATCTTTGCAAGAGATCTAACTATGTAGCTAGGAATGTGAATGGATTGACATGACATAGTTAGCTAGCTAGCTAACAAACCAAGCAAGCTACTGAAAACCCAGCAGTATTTGGCTAAGCTAGCTTTGCAGCAAATGTAACCTTGTTAATAGTTGAGGTGGCGTTCACTTCAGCATAGCTGACTTGGTGAGTTAATAGAACTGTTCAGAAATGCATTCGTCAGATATAGAACTTTTTTCACATTAGTTGTCACTTGTGGATGTGTGAAAAGTCATTTGTAAAGCAACGTCTTGAGTAGTTCTTCAACATAGAACATACACTGAAATGACAGAAAAACAGAAAGCTTATGCAAAATACATAGCAACACCACCTATGCACGTCATTGGTTGTGTCCATCAGTGCGTATATAAAGCAATAGACATCTATGGAAGCTTCTTGAGCTGTTTCTGCTGTGAGAATGGCAAGTTATCAAGATTTTACGATTTTCAACACAGTTTAATAGTTGGAGCTCATGAGATGGGTCAAAGCATTTTGAAGGTAGGAGAAAAGTTTTTCTATTGAGCATTTCAAGGGTGTAATCAGGACTACAAGAATTTCATCAAAACCTCGAACTTATGACAGCAGTGTGGCCGTAAAAAGTCTCTGGGTGAACGTGACCAGCGTCGGCTAGCAAGAATTGTTTCACGTGATAGGCACGTAACACTGCCTCAAGTAACATCAGAATTCAATGCTGGAGCCTCAACAAACATCAGCATGAGGACTGTGCAACGTTCCCTCCAAGATCCTGTTGGGGACCTACCAAGTATTAACTGGTATCCCAGTATTTCTGGTATTTCAATGTCTTTATTCTTACTTGAGCAGTGTTTCAGTACTAACTCAGTCTACATATTTATTTATGTACATAGTCAGATGAACGTAAAAGTTTATCAGTAACTAATAAACTGGCAGCGCAGTGTGCTGTATAACAAACATAATAACCATACAGCGAGTCCTGAGTGATACAGCAGTACAGCACACATCATTATTGTGCAATAAAGTGCTGGTGGAGAAGGAGGAGCTTTTTGTAAATTTATTGCTGCAGAACTGGAGGCAATATGATATACCCGAGTGCCTGAACGGCCCTCACTAAAACACGGGCCTTTAATTTTAACATCATAGCAAAGATCATCTCTCCCTCTAGTTTCTTTTCACGTCCTCCCCCCATCTCCGTCTTTCGTCCCTCTTTTCTCCATGCTGCTTTTGCAGGTCGGGCTTTGTGCGTTGTCCTGGCAACTCTTGGCCCTATTTTCTGTGTGGCTATGACCTTTGAATGTTGTTGTGTTCATCTCCCCTCCTCACATTTGTTTCGTCTTGCTCTGTTTTTCCCTCCTCTCTCTCTCTCTCTCTCTCTCCCCCTCTCACTCACAACACACACACACACTCACACACACACTGTGTGTATGAATCTGCTATTTCTTAAAGCACAGCTGTCACAGCAAAAGTTTTACTCTTCTCTATTTCTCCTTCCTTTATGCTTTGTGAAAGACACAGTGAAGCATGAAAAATGCAGGTCCTATCCTGTGTGGAATTCACACTGAGACAGACAGAGAGAGAGAGAGAGAGAGAGAGAGAGAGAGAGAGAGCAAGAGGGAGGGAGGGAGAAAAGAGACACAAAGATGAGAAAAGGGCTCATTCTAAGGAACTCAGACAGCTGAGGGAAGATCATCTTGGGGTTTTGACAATCTTATAAATCTGCAGAGAAACAAAGAGAGAAGAGAGGGAGGGCGGCGGCGGTGGGGCGGTGGGGTTTTGGTTGTGTGTTTTATCACAAGGGAGCATTAAATTTCATTACATCACAATTTGCATACAAATATACCTTCTAGGCTTATGATTCTTATATAGGCATGAGACAAATCCTCAACTGCTTTTTAAAAGACTGACATACCACATCCACACAAAATCACACTTCTTTAGTGCCCCACCACCACACACACACACACACACACAGCTGTTGAGGGGCAGAGCAGTCTGATCACTCTCAGTATGTCAGGCCCGCAGAATGTTGGGAACTTGACACAAACGTACATTCCACTCATTCCCTTGCTGAAGCATTTAATCTCTGTCTCTCCATCCACACCACATTATGCCTCAACATCTCCACTGGCTGTCAGTGTCACATGCACACACCACAAACACACACACACACACACACACACACACACATTGGGTTATCTTTCACACCTTTAACATGTATCTTTCACCTGGATATAGTGTATCAGTAGTAAATTAGATACAGTATGCTGTAACTTCCTGGGTAAAAGATACGAAACCTATAAAATGTGTATGCTCGAGGGCGCCACGTCAGGGACTAGGAATGGTACAGGGTTTCAGAGAGTGTACAGTTGCATGCTGCCTAAGGTGTGCTGGGGATTGTAAGATCTTTTTGCACCTAAGAGCCCCTCAAAAGATGGGAAAAATGGGATGATTCAGCGAGACCGTGTGTGGGTGTATGTTTTATGTGAAATAAGATCAGTAACACTTGTTATCCGAGGCCTCAGGGATACTTGGTAACCCTGATCTTTGTTCGCAAGAGAGTGAGTGTGTGTGTGTGTGTGTGTGTGTGTGTGATCTAGCCATGCAGAAAAACAAAGAGAAGGTGTACAGTATATTAATATGGCTATTACAGCACAATATACATATCAGTCTCCGACATTTGGAAGAAAAAGGTACAATTCAATATAAAACCAGACGTAATGCATGGCCGAGCATTATAAGTTATGATTTGCTGTATAAAGTGACAGAAAGAGCAAAAATGAAGTGATACAAAATTGTTGCTCAAGCAGTTCTTCATACGCATATACTGTACGTAGATATGTATCAGCTGCAGCGCCCCCTATGGACGAAATTTCACAAAATATGGCGTGCCTCTAAAGAATATGGTAGAGATGCATGATCTGAAATTTCATGACATTTGCGCCTTTAAGTCACAAGATATTGGCTAGTGAAATGCTAGATTTGCTTTGAAATGGAAGTAGCTAGGGTAACGTGCCTATTAGAGACCAATTTGTCATAAGAATTTCATCATTTTTGGCCAAACAATTTTTGAGCTATTGCCCAAGACGTGCTTTGAGCCTACCCCAGTTTAGAGGGCGCTAACATGAAGGGCAATACGCACCTATGGACACAAACCTTATATTCTGTATCAGACAAGTGGGGCTACAACTATACCAAATGTCATGTGGATTGGTGAAGTCTAAGTATATCGTCCACCAAAAATTGGATAAATCTTTTTTTTTTTGGACAAAAACTATATGACCTCCAGTGAATATTGACCTGAGCCAGGGTTGCCCAGTTATTAGACCTCCTGCCTATGACTGAAATTGGACAAATGATAGTAAGAATGATCCTTTGGACAAATGATAGTAAGAATGTGTGAAATGTATGAGAGCTGGAAGGCTGGAAGTTTTACGAGTCAGTTGTGGCTGCTGGTTAAGAGTGCGGCAGCCATTTAGAACCGTTTCCCCAGAGGCTTTTTGGAGAGGTGAAGATGTCAGCAGTTCGTAGGGTCACCGTGCCTGGGTGCTGAACTGGTGTCTGAATGGGGGCTCAGCATGGAGGTTAGTGGAAAATGTGAATAGCTCGCTGCTCAGAGCATTCAGAACGAAATAGAAATAAATCAAATGGATGAAGAACAGGCTTGTTGGCTCTTTATTCTTCTCTGGTTTTCTGCAATACACACCCCAAGCAGAAAGAAATCTTATATTATCAGTAGTGCTTACAAACACCTCTCTCACACCATGTTATCGAGACAGAGATAAAGACAAAACACACTTATCTGGGCATGCCCCTGTCACAAGGTCTACAGTGTAGTCTACAATGTCCAAACCCCCTGCCAATCTGTCATCTAATACCGCTATGATGGTTCGCGTTTGGAAAAGGTAGGTGTGCATGTCTGAAAACGACCCCCATGTCCTGAAGGAACAGCTTTCTGTTCCAACTGAACCTTTAATGATATCTAATTTCTTTAATGAGCGAGAAAGACAGAGAAATGGCTGAATCTCTCTCTCTCTCTCTCTCTCTCTCTCTCTCTCTCTCTCTCTCTCTCGCTTCTCTTGGTGATCGCTCCCGCCTCCCTGATCCCACCCCTTCATTTTCACTTTAAAATTCATGATAACCCATAAGTGTTTTTGGTGAGACTGTGGTTTAATTCAATAGCTGCCTTGTCTGAGGCTTGTACCCTCGTCTGACTCATTGTCTTTCCTAATTACAGCTGCATTACTCCTTTCTCTCTTTCTCCCTCTCTCTTTTCCTGGTACTACTTTCTGTAAATGACTGTAATTTCATGTCTGTTCTGTATCACCAAACCACTACATGCTGCAAATTGCCGCCCACTGCCGTCGATAGGCTCGGAGCTGAAACAGGAAGGCAGGTGAATCTGAAAACACCCACGCCTATTTTCTGAATTTCACACATGGATACAGAGGTCTAATTCTGCAGCTCCAGGTATAACCTCGACTGTCTTTCTCTCCCTGGCGGGATCTCGCTCTGTAGTGAGAGTGAGTGGACTGGAGGGGGATTGTGGGCTTTCTTTTTAAATGGCTGCCATTGCAATGGAGTGAGAGCCCAGGCTAAAAATATATCTATTGCCACACAGACTCTGACTCCCAAACAGGGACAGGGTAAACACACACACACACACACACACATATATGCAGACACCCTCAAGGGCAATCATAAGTACACAAATTATATTCATGTCTAAGAAGGCTGCAACTATGACATGCAAAACAGAGACACGGTGAAGTTGAATGGTAGCAGCACAAGAGGAATAAACCTCCTAATTAAACATTCCTGTCGTCTCATGTCATTACGTTGACTAGGCAGCTACACAAGTTGCTGAGTTTGGACCTTCAGACCTGCCCTACTGAAAGCAAACTTTAGACACCCAACAGACACGACACCTAAAACACCTAAAGCCTTCTTCAACTCAACGCAACTCACAAGCCACCTGGTCCTGAATCTCACTTCGTATGGGTCTGTTCAGTCCTGAGCTTCATGTTCTCCCCATGTTGATTTGGGCTTCCTCTGGGTTCTCTGGGTTCTCTGGACCTGCCAAAAACATGCCCGTATTTAGACTGGTGACTCTAAATTGCCTCCAGTGTGCCCTCTGATGGACCGTTTCCTATCCTGGGTGTATTCCCACCAACAAAACAGGCTCTCTTCTCAGGCTCTTGGCTCTGGATCCACCGTGACCCTGGACCACGGTGAATCGGTTACTGAACGTGAGGGAGTGAGTGAGTGAGTGAGTGAGTGAGTGAGTGTAACTGATACCTAACCAAATATGATGTTAAACTACATAATATTATTTGAACTCCATACATATTGTTGGTATATCGCCAGTGACATTCTTTCAACCCATGCATTTACCAATTACTTGTGATTATATATATAATTCACCTCCAAGAATGGCAACATCCCAAATCACTGAGCTTTTCCGTAGTCATCCAGGTGTTCTTTGTGTAGACAGGTGTACTGCTATTACTTGGCCTCTCAGGGATTCACATAGCCTCATTTTAAAGGTCAAGTGCATCACATCTGTTGGTGTGTTTCATAGTATTTGTAATGTTTGTCTCAGGGGCCATCCATACGACAATCTTGAAAATGGAGTTTTTGTGAAAACGGAAAGGTTTTGTTGCGTTTTGGCCTTTTGGCATTTTCAGGGTCTGAAAACACAACTGAAAACAGGTTCCAGAGGGGAATGTTTTGAAACCATTGACGTATTTCTACACAGTCACATAGTGTTTCCTGTGCTGTTTGTATGTTTGAGTGACAAAGTTACACTGCCTCCTGCTGGCCCGGCATACATACTACAGCTTTTTCACTTTTTTTTTTTTTTTGAAAATGGTCAAGGGTGAGGTCTCAAAATGATGTATGGATGCAAAATGTCTTGAGAACAAAAAGAAAAAAAATGTTCAAAACATTTCATAGTCATATGGACGGGGCCTCATTCGTTATTGTTACTTTATCGTCCATTTATCCCCCATATGCTTGAGCAAAAATTCCTTTTTTTTAAAAAACATTTTTGTGTTCAATATATTCAAGTTTGATATCTTGCGTTTAGATAGCACCTGACTTTAGACAACCAATCTAGATGGTCTATCACCATCAAAAGTAGCTATAGCTTTGGTGTAGTAGTAGTAGTGTAATAAATCTTTAGCTACTATGGAAGCTTCTTGTTCCCATTTTCTTTTAACGTTTATTGAATGCTGTATTGATAGGAATAGTGTTGCTGATTGTGTGATGATGCTAAGTGCTCCTAAAAATAAAAAACATATTGAGCAAAGAAAAAGTAGCTAGAGCTAGTTAAATACAGAAACAAGGCTAATTTTGGCTGTTAGAACAACAAAATTAAAACACAAACTTGCTTAAAGGACAGCCACAAGCTCGCAAGAATGCAGAGGGGTTTGAGAAAACAAACATAGCTAACACTAACTATCAAATGCTTCCTCAGGTCAGCACCCAGCTGTTAATTACAGAACAAGGACAAGGGGCACTCCTTTGAGGACAGAGATGTGGCCATTTTGAAAAGACTCCAAGTCAAGTAAAAGTCTAACTCAAACTGGACCATAACCCTCTTTCACCATGCAACATTTATCATCTAACTACGTCTCCCTGAAATGTTTATCCCGATTCACATCTCTGGACCCTGGTGTAATGTCAGTCTCATGATGCCACAAGCATGAATCACACACAGCATTAAAATGGTGGGGATTTTCCCATCATCATGTAGAACAGAGGAAGATACTTATCAGTGGTGAAACTATGTAACCATAGTAACTAGTGGTGATTTCATGACTGAACAAGTTGAGCCACCAAGACTTTCTAATGAAAGAAATTGATTACCATGTTCTTTAAGTGGATTCTTTAATAGTTATTTTTTCTTCAATTTTTGTAGTTTTAAATTATTTATTTATTTATTTTTAAGTGGTGCAATATATTTAAAGTATTTCTTCTTATTATTTTTTAACATGCATAGCCAGGGCCAGACCCATAAGTGAACCAAGAGCCTGCTTAGGGCCCCCCTGTGGCCACTAGAGGTCCACTAGGGAGCTTGATTTATTTTATTTATAATTTAAAAAAATTTTTTTTGATGATGTCAAAAATAATCATACAAAACGTATATAGGCAATCAGATCTCTTATAGTGATGTCATAAACGACCTCCAGAAAAGCCAATAAACGTCGATTCAGTAGTTAAGGCAGTTAGATAGATAGATAAGGTAGATTTAAGAGGAAGAAATAAGAAGAGTAAATATCTGAATTAAAGTAGTTTACTCGGGAATTGTTCAGACTTTTTCTGAACCTTTTGCACACCTGCATATTGTTTTCCGAAATAATGATTTCGTTTTATATTTTATTCCTGAGCCATTAGTCATATTGTTACATGTTCAGGGCAGGACGGTGGCGCAGTGGGTAGTGCTGTCGCCTCACAGCAAGAAGGTCCCGGGTTTAATCCCCGGGTGGAGTGGTCTGGG
>JAOVVH010000054.1:29647961-29667718 GCA_028566435.1 Scorpiodoras heckelii
AAACCCACACAAGCACGGGGAGAACATGCAAACTCCACATAGAACGGCCCGGACCGGGAATCGAACCCAGATCGTCTTGCTGTGAGGCAAGAGTGCTAACCACTACATCACTGTGCCGCCTTTGGCCATAATTGCAGAAGGTATGTTTGGTGCAAAAGCAACACTGCACTTCACCAAGAGACCACCAAACCCACAGTAAAGCATGTGGTGGCAGCATTATGCTTTTGGGCCTCTGTTAGAAAGATGAAGCGGAATTTCATGGAATTTTAAGATGGTGGCCATGCTCCAGACAAAGCCTAAAAGATAGGCCCCCTCACCCATTACTTGCTGAGGTATTCAGATATGTCATTTTCCCTTTCTTTTCTGAAATAAAAGGGTGTCCTGAGGCTTTTGGCTCACCCTGTAGATCCAAGTCTATTCTAAAGTATTGTTAATATATTTTGCATAAATGTGTGAATCCTTTTAACATCCTTGAAACACCCTTTTCATTCATTGTATGTAATAAAAATGTATATAAAAGACCTTTCACTCAACCCTGATGCCTCAACATGTTCACCCCTATGAAAAATGTTCAACAGGAAGTCACAGATGGTTAAGACCATCTCAAGATCATGGGAAGAAATAACTGCCATTCATTTTTCTTTATTTTCAGTGATATTGTGATGGCCTGTGTGATCACTTTTATAAATATATTATTCATAAAAATATTAAGTAAAGCTAATTAATCACATCTAGTGTAGTGTGCTATTTCTCTACTAAAAACCTGACCCTTTTAATTTCAGCTATGTTACTCATGTAAGTAAAAATGCAGTCATTGTCAGAAAAAAACAACTTTGCAAAAAAAAAAAGATTTTTGCCTGACAGGATTTATCACATTGTTAATGGTTTAATGCATGTTTTTAGAGCCATTATTCATTGTCATTCATCTTAAAATTACTGCTTTATCCATAATGGTACTCAACTCAACTTAATTCAATATACATACAGTCACTACTTTAACCATGTCATATAAGACAGTATGGGTGAATTTTAAATCAGTCAATTTCAAGATCCAATCACTTTCCTGATGAAAGGCTACAAATTAGGCACAAAATGCTTAGCAGTAGCAATGTTTGAAACAGAAGAGACAGATGAGCATCCTCAGCCCAATTTATCAGGAATCTATAGTTTTAATGCTTCAAATGAAACAATGTGATAATGATCTGCAAATAATGCAAGCCAAAACCTGTTGAGATATCAGCATTTTTCAGAGTAAAACCTAAGGAAATGTGTACAAGTACTGTTAGCTAGCTGAGTGAGCTTTTCTCATTGTATTCGCATTGTAGTGTATATAGGACAATTAAGACAGTTATTGTATACAGCCTTGTGTTTTAAATTCGTTTGTATTTTCACCAAAGGATATTCCTTATAAGTTGTGTACTTGGAGGATAAAAATGTTTCAATTCTGATTGACACGAACTTTTAAATCATTTATGGAAAAAAAAATTATTTCAATTTTTACATTTTATTCTCAAAATGACAGACACTGAAGACAAATTCAATGATTTACATATTTTACACTTTGAAGTTTGTACAAAACGTTTACAGAACATAGTACTGGGTTCCAAACCTGGAATTATGGCAAAGACAGAGATAACAAATCCAACCCAGTAAAACAAAACAACAAAAATGGATTCTTGGACATTGCAATAGGGATTTATGTTTACAGCATTTTGCAGATGTCTTTATCCAGTGAAATACATACAGAAGTGCAATATAATCTCCATCAAAAACATTCTAACGCTAGTATAAAATAGGTCAGAGCCTAAAAATAGTATTAAAAAAACCTGCTAGAAAGGAATTAGTACAGCTAGAAAACATAACAAATTAACCATGTTGCCCCTATATGATTTCCCCTGGATCAACCCAAAAGCTTATCCAGAACTTCTGGCTTCAAAGCAACAAACATATCTGTTCAAAGTCTCCGCTTTGTGCCAGTGTCACAATATTTATTTACAGAAGACCTGAAACTCTGTCAAAGCCCTTTTTTTGAAGCATAAGCACACAGGTAAAAAAAAAAAAAAAAGAACACATTCAGATGTACACATAAGACGACGCTGTTTTTTCATTTTTGTAAAAAAAAAAAAATTCTGTATTTTTCAGTGTACTATTTAATTCTCCTATCTTTAATGACACAGTAAATCAGTTTACAATGATGGCATCCATCTCACAGATGCGTCTGTAGATATTGTCACAAGGCACATCGTACCAGGATTTAGAGTGAGAATTCAGCACAGCACAATCCTCACCGTGAAGCCCTCCAGACTGGTGATTATTGGGTTCTCTGTCCCATTCATTCCAGTACCTGGAAGAAGCAACAGTGAGCCAGAGTTAGACCCCAAAGAAAAAAGTGTCTCTATCTTCAATACTGTTTTTACCCTGCTCTTATTAAATGTGTCTCAGGAGTGTCAGAGGAGGACGTTATGGCGAGTGGATTTTTCAGGCAAAATGAGCTTGATCTTGGCAGCAAGCGCACTGAAAGGAAACCATGTCTTTGGCCATTTCTTATTCGGCAGCTATGTTCAACACTTTAACTTTGCTAACTAGAGCTGTAGTCCAAGCACCGATCAACAAATCCAAGTCAAGACTTCATCCGCAAACGTGGCAATTATACATTTTTAATGAACATAATTTCTGACTTAAACTATGAAAGGTAGGCAAAAGAAGGTCGAAAAGGAAGAAGAAAGGAAATCCATTTCACCAGATGCTTGTTTAACAGGAACGTGCAAATCATTATGAGAGCTATCAGCGCGTGTGGCTTCTTCAGGATCTAGTTCTAGTCACAAAGCAAAGATAAACAAATTCTTTGGACATGTTGTGTCCAAAATGTCAGTTACATGACATTTATGTATAAAACTGTAAAACTGAATATTATATCAGCATTTCTGTGATTAACTGCAACAGTCTGCAAGTGACCTCGTGCCTATGGCTGAATCACAGCAGTGCCGATATTCAGTATCACCTCGCTCTTGCTCATGTGATGTAGTTTAAGTGAAAATTGCACACACGTAACTTGCCTGATAATTGGCTACCCAATGTAATAAGGTTCTGTGGAGAAAAGTCATCTTCACAATAATTCACATGTAGCATAAGGTATATTTTTTTAAATATTGATTATTTGAATTATGTCAATATTTCATCCAGGCTGTATTCCTGCATCAGGCCGGTGTTCCTGGAATCATGCCCAGAAGTTGGTCAACAGCAACCCTGACCAGTATAAAGAAATAACTCAAGATGATTGAACAACTAGATGTACTACATAGTGATGTGTAATAATACTGCCACATAAAGTGAGAGAAAGAGCAAGAATGGAGTAAAATAAGCATACCAAATGTCAAAATTGCTGCTTAAGCAGTTCTTGAGATATTGAAATGTGCTGGTTGCAGTGCCATGGACAACAATGGACAACATTTTACAAAATTTGGTATACTTTTAAAGAATGTGTTCATAATCTGGTGTGTGAAAATTCAGGAAGTTTGAAATTTTACAACCCAAGATTTTGACTAGTGACTTGTGAGATTTTTGCTTTGAACACTATTTGCTAGGCGACTCCACAAACTACTCCACAAGCTACTGCACAAATTAATGTTAATAAGCTAGGGTAATGCACCTCCTAGAGGCCTAGAGGTGAAGTTTAAGTATATGATATCACCAATTTTTGGTGGAAAAAAATGTATCACCACCAGCGCTAGCTGCGACAGTCATAAAGAACTTCACTAACATGACATGTTAAATATAATATCACATATTACAAAATAACATTTATTAGCTCAAGTGAAGTTTGTTAGGTGGTGATATGGAGTTTTAAGGAATCAGCATGACTGTACGCTTCGGAAACAGACCTTATCCTATCCATAGTTTAAACGGGGCTGTTAGAAGATATGTTCGTTCCACCTCCTACAGCCTACAGTATATATACTGATGAATGCTTGACACCTTCAGTCATCTAACAAACATCACTCGAGCTAATGAAGTATTGGAAATGCCATTAGAAAGGAGAGTTCCCTCAAGGGGAAATGGTGAAGGGAAGTTGATGAGGGTGAGAAAACAGCATTGATATACAGCATGTAATAAACTCCACTTCACTGCAATTTTCAGTGTACCTTTGGGTCAAAGTAATGGCTGAGTCAGATACTTAAATTGTTTTTGTTATTTGCTTTCACATATTTCAGTGTGTGTGTGTGTGTGTGTGTGTGTGTGTGTGTGTGTGTGTATGCGTGTGTGCATGTATTAATATATCATTAATGTTTTTCATCATTTATGCTGGTGTAGACTTACGTGGTATTGACTAATGTGTTGTCCACCCATTTCCATTCACCTTCTACTTCAATGTCCGACAGGCCGATCCAGTAGTGGTAGTCAAACCCACTCAAACTGCGGGCTATTTTCTCCAGAGCAACCTAAATTACAAAGATTTTGAAAAGGATGGATTATTGCATTAAAAGATGTATGGGTTAATAACTATACACATTAAAGAGACTTTAATTACACTTACATTTTCTTTTAAAGCTGCATGAAACAAACAAACAAAAAAAATCCCTTGGGTGTATAAAAACATACACACCTACATACTTACATGTTGCTCATGTGTGTGAAGTATTGTTAGATGGCTATCCATAGATGCACAGCCCTCTTTGCTCCTGATCCAGTCTAGTTTGTCATCGCTAAAGTAGTAGCACTTGTCCTCAACGTGTTTCCAGCCATCAGGACACGGCATGCACTGCTTCACTGTCGGAGACAGGAAGCAAATTCCAAACAAAACAACATTTCTGAAATCGCAATGCAAGCCTGATGTTCTTCTTTATTTGTGTTGGAGCTTTTAGAACATAAATATTAATGCAATCGTTCAGCATATGGAAAATTTCTGGAAGTTTTATTTGGCATTAGTGAAGGAACTACTTGACCATGTCGAGAGCTAAGAGCTAGAACACATTCTGCAGGTCCACAGTTAAGAGCAAAACCAAATGAGAGCAAACAATCAACTAATGAAAAAAACAAACAAACAGTGTAGTTGTCAAGGCAATTGGGAACACAGCTAAGTGAAGTTGCATTTCCGCTGTGCTGGTCTAATGTGCCTCAGTTGCTTATTTTGAATGCACACAGCACATGTTTGTACATTTCTCACCCTCTCTTGAACAACTCTTCCCAAGGGTGGTGTAGTCAGAACAGAGGCGGGAGAAGCGCTCCTGCAGGGACGACAGTTTCAGAGTCTGAATACGTGCTTCAGAGAGCGGACTTTCTGTAGTCACCATGCTCGATTGCCTTTTAACCACTGCAAAATGTGGGAAAATAAAATAAAATAAGATCAAATCAAATCAAGTCAAATTAAATTATAAGACAGCACATGAATTAACATACTTTGTTACTTTGTTTGCAAGACTTATGGTGTGTTTGTGCTGTCATTTGTCAGAAATGTTAACTAATGTAGTAAATAATACTATTTAAAGGAACCTTTAAGTAAAGTGTTTTCTTACAAGCAACAAATCAGCCTTACGCAAAAGTATATGAAGACGTGTGTTACTTACATAAAACAACCAGTGCTACATTAACACAAAACGAAATGAGCAGTGTGATGATCAGGAAAATAACCATCTGTCTCTTCATACACTCCACTCTTTTAACAGTACCAGCTGTAACATAAAGATATCAGCACACATAAGTAAGTATAATCTTTGTGGATGATAAAAACACACATAATTCATGACTGGGACTCATCATGTGCTGAATAGTTAATATACTGCTCTCTTACACACGTGTGTTACCTTGTCCATTGTGTGATGTGTAGAGTATAGGTTTGTTTCCCCTGGATGACTGGCTATCCTCTGTGAACTCCTGTAGGCTGCTGTAGTTCTCCTCCATGACTAAATGCCTAGCTCTCTGATGTCCTTAAACACAGGTAGTAGTACAAATGCAATCATATAATCCTTTATGATGACTGTGTCCTCCTGCTATCCGGTTTTTGATCCAAATAGCAGGTTTCTTTGTAAGTTTAAATAAATGAATGCTTTGAGAAGGCGGGGTGAAGGCTCTAAGTCTTTCCTTTTCCTTTTGCTCCTCCTCAGACTGTCCTGCCAATTTTTATCCACCTAGTCACGTTCTCCATGTGTCAGCCATGCGCAGGCACATCCATAGGGCCTGTGAACTCTCACTCAGAAAGACAGCGGGAGGAGAAAGTAGTGTGTGAGTGGGCAAAATTCGGGAGGAGGAACTGACGGGAAAAAAGGCAAGGGAAAAAAACATGGATTGAGCAATCCTAAAATGAATAAAATGTCCTTCCATGTACAAAATTTCTCAATTTTTGTTCTCAGTGATAAAATGTATCATTCTGTTATGACATTATATAAGTCATCAATATCAGTTTGTTTATTTTGTTAATTCATTGATGCACTCAAAAAAAAACCAAAAACCTGACCACAATTGTAAGAACCTAAGTATTTATATTAAATGTAAAATTTCCATCCAATTTAAACAAATAATTCTAATGTTAAAAAAAGCATTAAAATGTTTTAAAAATTATTCACAAACCCCATTTCCAGAAAAGTTAGGACACCTTCTAAAAAGGCAATAAAATCTGAAATCTGTAATTTGTTAATTCACTTGAACCTTTATTTAACAGGCAAAGGACATAGAAAAAGATTTTCAGTATTTTCAATGTCCTTAAATTGCTAAATATATCAATAAAAAAATTATATTTGGGATGCTGGCAACACACTCAAAAAAGTGGGGACAGAGGCAAAATGAGACAAGTAATACAAATAAAACTATTCTGAAAGGTTCAACAATTAGCAGATTAACTGGTATAATAGAAACATCCACCAAAGGCTTAGTCTTTGCAAGCAAGAATGGTCATGGTTCACCACTTCATGAGAGAATTGTCAGTCAGTTCAAATACAATGTTACTCAGTGCAAGATTGCAAACAATTTAGGCGTTTCACCATCTACAGTTCATAATACCCTGAAAGGTTTTAGGGAAATCTTGGTGCCAAAAGGGCAAGAGTGGAAACTGCTGCTGAATGTGTGTGAACATCTAGCCCTCAGGTTTGAGAAACCATCATGCTACTGTAAAGGACATAGCCACATGCGTACTTTGGAAAATTGTTGTCACCTAATGCCGTCCACCGCTGCATCAAGAAATGCAATCTGAAACTGTATTATGCAAAAATGAAGCCATATATTAATTTTGCACAGAAATGCTGGCCAGTTCTCTGGGCCCAAAGTCATCTTAGATGGACCAAAAGACAGTGGAAATGTGTTCTGTGGTCATCCGAGTCCATGTTTCAGTTTGTTTTTGGGAAAAACAAATGTCATATTCTACATGCCAAAGATGAAAAAGACCATCCAGACTGTTACCAACAAAAAGTGCAAAAATCTGCAGTCTGTGATGGCGTGGGGGTGCATCAGTGCCCACGGTATGTGTGATCTGCATATACGTAAAGGTACCATTGATACAATGGCTTACACTAGTATTTTGGAGAAGCATATGCTGTCATCAACATGATATCTTTTCCCAGGACAATACCAGGCCTGATTTTGTATGTTATAACAGTGTAGCTTCATAGACATAGAGTACGTGTGCTTGACTGGCCTGCCTGCAGTCCAGATCTGTCTAATATTGAAAATGTATGGCACATCATGAAGAAAAGAATCAGAGAACAGTAAATGAAAAGGTGATGTGACCCAGTGGTAAACACGCCTCTGTTCCAACTTTTCTGAGTGTGTTGAAGGCATCAAATTCTAAATTTGTTTATATTTAACAAATAAAATTAAGTTTATCATTACAAACACTGAAAATCTTTTATTGTACTTTTGTCTGTTAAATAAAATTTCAAGTGAATTAACGAATTACAGATTTCAGTTTTTAACGCATTTTTTAGAAATGGAAATGGGGATTGTAATAAAGTTTGGTCTCAGACGTCTATGAGTTGTTATCAGCTTCACCAAATAGTGATATTTCACTGTAAACTTCATACCTGGTTTCATTTCAATAAATTCAAATTTGTTTCAAATTCAAATGATCTAATATCGCACCAAAAATAAAACTTCAAGAAAATGTCTAAACACTGACAACAAATTTGTGTCTTAGAACTTTGTTTTTTCTTCATTCTTTTCCCATTAAGCATCTCAAGATGCCTCATATTTATCTGTTGCCCCTGTATATAAAACTGTATATAAAGTAGATTAAACTGTAGCTCCACCTCCTGAAGCTACAATAGTAACATGCTGCTTACACACTGGTGCATCAGTATTAATAATCTAATAATGTCATACATAATAATATATCAGTCAGAGGGACCAAAGCAGTGCTTTTAATACTTTGACTACATTTCGCTGCTAATATATATCTACTTTTACTGAAGTAGGATTTTTCAAGCAGGACTTTTACTTGTAGTGGAGTATTTTTACATTGCGGTATTGGTATTTTTACTTAAGTGAAGGATCTGAATATTTGTACCACCACTGAGTCAGGAATAGGATAGGGTCGGGGTAAGTTTACATAATATTGTGTCAATACAGAAAGTCCAGCTTAAACCATGACTCAGCATATGGAAAGGGACATGAAATGTTGTAATCTAGATGAAACTGGTTGGGATCAACATGTGAGAAAGCAGTTTTAAGAGTGAGCCCTGATTTGTTCCTGGTTCTGTATGTGGAAATAGAAACATCATGGTCATGTCCACAAAAGGTCAGCCTGTAGCTGAAAAACAAAACAAAACAAGAACTGCAGGAAACACAGATTACACTAAAGCATTAGCTCACAGGTGTAGACTGTAATGGGGAATAAAAATTTGCCTAAAACAGTCAGTTACTGCTGCATACTAATGAGAGACAAGTAGTTATAATGCGTCTTTGATGTCCATCATATTTATTACATGTTTGTATTAGCCTATGTAAGGTCCCAGTGGCTGGCAGGCGTTTGGATATCCAAATATCCAAAATAGGAAAGGTGGGAAAAGATTCAAAAGAAATTTAAAAGAAATGCACCATATTGCCAAAAGTTTATGGACACCTGAGAATTACGACCATATGCATGTATGTTCCTCACAAAACTGTTGTCACGAAGTTTAAGCAAACAATTTTATAGAATGTATTTGTATGTAATAGCATTACAATTTCCCTTCACTGGAACTTGGAAGATGCCCAAACCTGTCCAGCATGACAATGCTCCTGTTCCAGCATGCACAAAGTGAGCTCCATGAAGACATGGTTTGGCAAGATTGGAGTGGAAGAACTTGATTGTCCAGCACAGAGCCCTGACCTCAACCCCACTGAACACCTTTGGGATGAACTGGAACTCTGACTTCACCCTGGGCCTTCATGGCTGACATCAGTGACTGACCTCAATAATGCTCTTGTGGCTGAATGAGCACAAATCCCCACAGCCATACTCCTAAATCTAATGGAAAGCCTTCCCAGAAGAGTGGAGGTTATTATAACAGCAACATCTGAAATACAGTGTACTAAATGCACATCTTAGTGTGATGGTCAGGTGTCCAGAACCTCTTTTCCATATAGTGTATATAAAAAGGTTTTTGAAGACAAGTTTTATTGACGTTTTCCTTGGACTTGAACATGTTAAAACAGAAAAACACAGACGCTCAATGGGGGAAAAATACATAAACTCAAAAACGGAAACCCAGTTAACCTAATAACTAATAAACTAACAACTGGTAAAAAAAATTGAGGAACACTTAAACAGGAGGTAGGTGTAACATAACAAAGGGTCAGAGTTAGAAGAGAAGAAAACTAAGCCTATATAGACAAAGACTAAAATCTTAAAAGTGCAGTGTGTTTTTTAGACATGTAAACAATGGTCTTTTTCTCCTTTTACTCAGATATCTACATATAAAGACTGGAAAGAGTTTGTCTATAAGAATAAAAACACATATTAAAGAATGTTATTTAAAGAAAACGTAAGGCTGTTTGTTCCTGAAAGCTGTTTGAACCATAAGGGCGAACAATACACTTTTTTTTTTACACTGTGGACAGCGACTTCAGCATGTCATACATCTTTGTCTCCAAGTGTTTGTCTTTTTGTCTGCTGTTTCCCCTCCCCACTTCCTGAATACCAGACATCCTGTTGTCACAATGATAAAAGTAAGCATATTAGGGTTGAGGGGTAAAATGTAATAAATAGAAGATATCATCATATTGGTGTTTAGTACCATTTTAATAGTCCCAGTGCGAGGAGTACATGGGCATCAGTTGTAAAACAGTAGGACAGGTTTTTTAAGGTTTTTTTCAGAACTGGGAGAAAATTGTCTCTACTTCAGCCTGGAGGCACAAAAGGCGTCTCCAGGATCCTATTTCCTTCCTAATGTCCTAAGATGTATTAATGGGCTATCCATGCAAATTTCCTTAGGGCGGAAACTTTTTTGTTTATAGATGGATATTTAAAAGAAAGAGTCTAATTTGTGTATTGAACTTTTCTGTATACAGATCTCACACACATATCCTTGTGTGTAGTCACTCTTGCCATTCAGTATGACAAATCTAACATTTGGTTTTACTGTGCATTATTGTTATTTGTATTAGATCTTTATGCTTTTATTTCTAATTTAGTCTGTCGTTTTGTGATTTGAATATTTTAGTGGATTTATACATTGTTTTCTTTATTCAGGGCATTAGAATAAATTGTTAACTATTAATGCGTAGCATAGTTTCATCTGAAGTTATTAATTTCAATAGTTAAAAGTAATTTGAATATCACCAATAAGTGGGCAGGATTAATTTTAGATCATGGCACAAATGAAAGCTGGCAGTGTTAGGTTAATCACCAGTTTAGTTATACTGAAACGGTTATTCCCTCAATCACTGGACTAAACTGAGTGGTTGTCTTTCAGTCCCTGATCTAAACTAGTATATGTTAAACTGAATAGATTATTCATTTAGTTCCTGACTCAAACTGAGTGGTCTTCCTTCAGTCCCTGCACTAAACAGACTACTGGCAGATTGAGTGAACTCAGATAAGTCCTTGGCAAATGATTAGTAAATTCACAAGTAGACATAACATTATTAAAATCAGTTTTGGTGAATTCTAACCAGGAATTTATCAGTGGTGGTAAATAATAAAGTAGTAAATAATCTACTGTTTGGCAGACATTTTTCATCAGCAGGCAAATTGATGCATCTACCATACAGCATCCTGTGTTTGCATAATAAATCCTTTCATTATTTTATCCCTAAAGTACTTACGAGCTCTTCTAAAAAAAAAAGTAAAGGGCTTTGGGGCTGTTTTATTTCAGCTGGAACTGGAGCTTTAGCCAAGTTGGAGGGAATTATGAACAATTTGAAATATCAGTCAGTTTTGGCATGAAACCTTCAGGCTTTCAGCATGACAACAATCCAAAGCATACCTCTATATCAACAAAAAAATGCTTTCACCAGAAGAAGATCAAAGCTTTGGAATGGACCAGCCAGAGCCCAGACTGGAGTTCACCTGAAAATCTCTGGGATGACCTGGAGAGTTTAAGGGGTCAGTCAAAGCAAAGGGTAGTCAAAGAAAAAGGGGCAGAACTTCAAACTCCATCCTGCCTAGTGCCAATTAGCGCTGATGAGGGATACATGTGGCTTCAAGTATTTAATCATTCTCAGAAGAAGTGTTATCACACCTACAGTATATCTGTAATGCTATGTGACATGAGGTAACTGGCTAGGGTAATAATTTGGTAACATTGTTCCTTGTTGAGGGATGACTGTAGGGCAAAGCCTGAGGTAATAATCTTGTTGAGGGACAGAAATGTGTTAAGGTGAGTGTGAGGGAGAGCAAGTAATTATTTATTTGTGTGTATTGTGTGGGACTTTGTATTTATTGTTTTGTGATATTGTATTTATTTGCTGTGTCATTATTTGGGGAATTTATTTATTTATTTATTTATGTGAATTTTCTGTGATTGTTGGATGTGGGTTTTTTTTTTGGACTCTCCTCTATCACTTTAAGCTGTTGTGACATTTTAGCCAATCCCAAGAGATTCGAGGTACACACTTCTGGCATGATGCTGCAAACGGCGTGAGTAAAGCAGTCTTCTGGTTATGTTGTGTGTGTATGTAGGCTTGCCTGGAGTTAGCACAGTTTAACCCTTGCGCTTTTATTGAGGTCCCTGTGATGAAGAGCTTCCTGCTGACTGACTGTTTTTAGGTAGAGAATTTTTTAGTATGGGAGACTGCTGGGTTATTGAGTGTGTTTTCAGGACTTGTTGGTGTAGCGGCTGAGGAGGTCCTGTGCCCATGTGGCCCGTGTTGGTATGACAAGCCGAGGGAGACCCGACATCTTGGTGGGTGGACTTGTGTATGGTTGAACCCCAACTTGGACTGTTCTTTGAATTTCTTTTTGTGTTGGATATTTACTCAAATTGTTAATTTCCTTTATTTTTTTTCCTTGATATTTTTCCTTTGGGGAAGCAGTGCTAACTTTCCTGATTGTCCAACTCTAGCATGTTGGGAAATCTACCAGTCTGGAAAGGGTTACAAAGCCATTGCTAAGGCTCTGGGACTCCAGAGATCCATTATCCACAAATGGAGAAAACCTGGAACAGTGGTGAACCTTTTCAGGAGTGGCTGAACTACTGAAATTTCACCAAGAGCGTATTGATAAGTCATCCAGGAGGTCACAAAAGAACCCGGAGGAACATCTAAAGACCTGCAGGCCTCACTTACTTCAGTTACAGTCAATGTACACAATTCCACAATAAGAAAGACACGGGGCAAAAATGGCATCCATGGGAAAGGAGGTCTTGGTAGCTGGGCATGGAGAGGGACATATGGGCCTATACTGAACCTTGTGGTGTGTGTGCAAGAAATATGGCTCCCCTTCGACTTCAGGGTTTACTGCACCCACTGCCCATACACGCTCACCACTGGTTGCATGTCTCTCTTTTTTTGTTGCAATTTTGTCACAGGCGTCCCTCCATCCAAGGGCAACACTATCATCTTGGTCCTCAAGAACCGATTTTCCAAGGCATGCAAGTTTGTGGCCTTGCCCAATCTTTCCTTCACCAAGGAGTCCACTGACCTATCTGACCAGAGTCCCCATGACTCACGGGAACCATGGACAGCCTGTCATCAGGCTTCTGCCCCAAGTCAAATGGACAGACTGAGAGGCTCAATCAAGATCTGGATGAGATGTTAAGGTGCCTGATTATAACCAACCCCCCTCCACATGGGTGGAGCAGTTGCCATAGGCTGAATATGCCTAAAAGCCCCTGTGGCATTCATCCTTGGGATGTTCCCAACTTGGATATCCACCTTCTATGTTTGCCAAACAGGAGTGGGAGGTAGGAGACCCAGCAGCTGAACAATATTTCCAATGTTGCTGCCAGGCATGGCAGAAGGCCTGGGCATCCCTCTTATCCAATTCAGAGACCATGAGAACAACTGCAGATCGCAAGAAGTGAGCTACCTGGGACCTACTGTTAAGAAGACAGTCCAATATGCTGGCATTGTGATTTATTGGACCATTTGAGGTGGTTAACTGGATCAACCCAGTAACATACTGGCTGGACTTGCCACCAGCCTTGAAGATTCACCCCACCTTTCCCATCATGCCTAAAACCCTTTCAATGTGGGGCTCCTGCCCCAGCAACTAGAGCACCTGCACCACACGTAGTTGAGAACTCCCTGGCGTACATGGCGCAGCACTTATTGGACTCTTAAAAGGTACATGGGAGCACCCAGTCTCTCAGACTCATCCTTGGGGAGTGGGGGGTCAACAAACCAGTCAACATCCCCAGTTGCCAGCAGGGGGCCCAGGCAGTGTAGTTAAAAGACAAAGGGGCAGTACTTCAAACTCCAGCCTGTAAAGTGCTAATCAGAGCTGATGAGGGACTAGTTCACGTTCATAGTTCACTTTTTAAAAATTTGGACTACATTCACAGCTCCAAAAATGACCTAGTTCATATTCATTTGTTCCTTTTTTCTCAATAAATAGGATGCTATTCTTTTTCAATAGAACCTCCTTCTATCCATCCATCACCAGCCCCAAAATTAACTTTCCTGTGAAGGCAGGCAGGCTTGTCTCTGCATTTGGGTCCACCCCACCTACCTTCCTCTAACAACCCTTGCAATCTGACAGATTTGGTCTCCTTTTGAAAGGATGAGTGGGCAAAGATTGCCAAGTCAAGATGTGCCATGCTGATAGATTCCTATACAAAAAGACTGTCATAAAATCAAAAGGTGCTTCAACAAAGTATTAGCTTAAGATTGTGCATATTTATGCACATTACTATCATCACTCTGTGATGCTTGGCTGCACAAGTGGGTTAGTACCCTAATCCACCTGTACTCTCTGGGAGTAGGGGGACTTACTGAGCATCCAAATCTCTTGTCAGTGGGGGGAACTTAGTATCTCCAGTTCACTTATTTTGAATTTTTGGATTGTGGAAGGACACCAGAGGCTCCAGAGGGACGGCATTCAAACTACACACAGAAAGGGCCCAGGCCAACCTGCCCGGGAATCTAACCCAGAACCTTCTTGTTGTGAGGCAACAGCACTACCCACTGTGCCACCGATGCATGTTTATGCAACCTTGTTATATGCACCCACCATGTTATAAAAATATACATCCAACACCTTTCACTCAACCCTGTGACCTCAACATGTTCACCCCTATGAAAAGTTTTGATTGTTTCATAAGTTTCATGTCCAACAGGAAGTTGCAGGTGGTGAAGATCCTGGGAAGAAGAAATGTTCTGTGATTCATTTTTCTTAATTTTCAGTGATACTGTGATGGCCTATGTGGTTGCATTTAAAATAAAATATTCATAAAAACAATAAGTAAATTAAAAGAAAGTCCTTAATGTCCTCATGCAATTAGAATGGGATGATAATTAATTGTAGATGCTACTTAATTGTAGTATGCTACAATTCTATACTAAAACCCTGTTACTCAAGTAAAAGCAAAATGCATCAATTGTAAGAAAAAAACTGATTGTTGATTGACAGGGTTTATTATGTTGTAAAAATGGTTTAATGCAGTGGTAGCTCAATGGTTAGGACTTTGGATTATACTGATCAGAAGGTCAGGGGTTCAAATCCCAACACCAACAATCTGCCACTGTTGGGCCCTTGAGCAAGGCCCTTAACCTGCAACTGCTCAGCTGTATAAATGTGATAACTGTAAGTCACTCTGGATAAGGGTGTCTGTCAAATGCCATAAATGTAAATGTATTTTAGATCCATTATTCATTCATTCATTCATCTTAAAGTACCGCTTTATCCACTTTTACATGAGATTTTTTTTTCAAATAAAATATTAAACTTTGCTGCATTTATTTTTGATAACAAGTAAAAATAATATGGCATTTAATCAATGACAGTACATATATACATACAGTCACTAGTTTAACCCTGTAAGACTGTAAGTCAATTAAAAGGCAATATGAGGCTCCCAAGTGGAGATCTGGAGATCGCCAGTTCGAGTGATGCTATAGCTGTCCATAGCTGGGAGCAAAGAGAGCAAAACTGGCTGTGCTCTCAGGGTGGGAGGGGCAGCATACGCTCTCTCCCATGTCAATCAGAGTGACACTGGCCATTCACAGGCGTCTGTGAGCTCATGTATACAGAAGGTGGGTGGGAGCGCTATCATCCGAGTGTGTTACAATTTTTTGTAAGGCAATATGAGTGAATTTTAATTTAAATTGCAAGAAGTAAATTTCAAGACTCCTGATGAAATGCTACAAGCAGTAGCAATGTTTGAAAGAGTAGAGACAGATGAGCATCCTCAGCCTAATTTATCAGGAATCTACAGTTTTAATGCTTCAAAGGAAACAATGTGATAATAATATGTAAATAATGCAAGCAAAAACCTGTGGTGATATCAACATTTCACAGCTTAGCGTCCAACCATTAGCTATATTTAGCATTATCTTTATTCATTGCAGTTGCATTGTATATAGGACAATTATTGTATACTGCCTTAGAGTTTCATTTCATTTGTATTTTTACCAAGGGAAAGTCCTTATAAATTTTGTGCTTGGACAAAAAACATTTTGTTGTTTTTGACTGACATGGCCTCTCAACTGGTTTGTTTAAAAATTCATTTCAGTTTTTACATTTTATTCTTAAAACAACAGACACTAAAGACAAATTCGATGATTGACATATTTTACACTTTGAAGTTTATATAAAATGTTTACAGAACTCAGTACTGGGTTCCAACCCTGGAATTATAATTATGGCAAATACAGGGATAACAAATCCAACCCAACAAACAAAACAACAAACATGGATTCTTGGGCACTCCAGAACATGTTCTTTATTGGGTGAAATACAGAAGTACATTATAATCTCCATCAACGACGTTCTAATGCAGTACACATACACCTGTGTCACAATATTTATTTACTGAAGACCTGAAGCTCTCTCAAAGCACTTTATTTTTAAAGGATAAGCACAAAGGTAAAAACAATTCAGTGTTTTTCAGTGTACTATTTCATTTCACTATCTTTAATGGCACAGTAAATCAGTTTATAGTGATGGCATCTGTCTCACAGATGTGTCTGTAGATATTGTCACAAGGCACATCATACCAGGATTTACTGTGAGAATTCAGCACGACACAATCCTCACCTTGCGGCCCTCCAGACTGCTGATTATTGGGTTCTTTGTCCCATTCATTCCAGTACCTGGAAGAAGCAACAGTGAGCTCAGAGTCTAAAGAAATAAATGTCTCAAACTTTGATACTGTTTTTACCATGTTCTTATCAAATATGTGACAGGTGTGTCGGAGGAGGATGTCATGGCGAGTGGATTTTTCAGACAAAATGAACTTGGCGGCAAGTGCACTGAAATGAACCCATGTCTTTGGCAATTTGTTATTTGGCAACTAGGTTCAACACTCTAACTGTGCTAAATAGAGCTGTAGTCCGGTCACCGTTCAACAAATCCAAGTCAAGACTCACATAAGCAGCATAACCACACAACTCCACTTGTCTGTTTTCACCATGTAAATTTCCAATTCTAGCAGCAGTCCCACTGACACCAGTACCATTATCATTAAAGCATTATGAGGGCTATCAGTGAGTGTGGCTTTTTTGGGATTTAGTTCCAGTCTCAATGCAAAGCAAGCGAGTTTTTCTTCGCCACTGTTGCTCATTAGGGATAAAATTTATATAAATTGAAAAGTTATGTCTGGGGTTTATGTCTTTGTAAAGCTGCTTTGGGACAACATTCATTGTTAACTGCACCTTATAAATAAAATGTAATTGAACCAAATTGAGTAAACAAACTGTTTGGCCCTGTGGTATCCAAAATGTCAGTTACACGATATTTATTTATAAAACTGTAATAATGAATTATTTAAGAATGGGTGCGATTACTTGCAACACTCTGCATGTGACCTTGTGCTTACGGCTGAATCACAGCCATGCCGATATGCAATATCACCGCACTCTTGCTCATGTGATAGATTTTAAGTGAAAAGTGCACACATGTAACTAACCTGATAATTGGCTACCTAATGTAATAAGGTTCTCTAGAGAAGTCATCATAAGAATAATTTACATGTAGCAAAAGGTATATTTTTACAATATTGATTACTTGAATTATGTTCATGTTTCATCCAGGGTCCATCAACTACAACTAGACGTACTGCATAGTGATGTGTAATATGACTCCTACATAAAGTGAGAGAAAGGGCAAGAATGAAGTGATATAAGAGTACCAAGTATCAAAATGTCACAAAACTTGATGTGCATCTAAGGAATGAGGTAGTGATGCGCAGGGGCGCCGCCAGGGGGGTGAAAGTAAGGATGATTCTAAGGGCCTGGCACTGACAGATGGCCCTTTGAGGGAGATTAATATTATTTTAATAGTATTGCCTGTAATCTTTCATGGGGCCCAAGATTTCTAGCAGCGCCCCTGGTGATGTGGGGTGTGAAATTTCGGTAAATTTGAAACTTTAAATCACAAGATATTGCCTAGTGATATGGTAGATTTTTGCTTTGCACATTATTCACTAGGTGACTCCTAGTGGCCTAGAGTGAAGTCTAAGTTTATGATATTGTCAATCAAATACTGGTTGAAAAATTGGAAGAAGACAAAAACTGCATGACCGCCAGCACTAACCACGACAGTCATATAGCTTCACTAATATCACAAATCTTAAAAAATAACATTCATTAGCTCAAGTGAAGTTTGTTAGGTGGTGATATGGAGTTTTAAGGAATCAGCATGACTGTACGCTTCAGAAACAGACCTTATCCTAACCACAGTTTAAACGGGGCTGTTAGAAGATATGTTCGTTCCACCTCCTACAGCCTACAGCCTACAGTATATATACTGAAGAATGCTTGCTTTGTGAGATTCCTGAAGCCTACAGTCATATTGTTGCCTTGGGTCATCTAACAAACATCACTTGAGCTAATGAAGTATTGGAAATGCCATTAGAAAGGAGAGTTCCCTCAAGGTGAAATGGTGAAGGGAAGTCGATGAGGGTGAGAAAACAGCATTGATATACAGCATGTAATAAACTCCACTTCACTGCATTCTCCAGTGCACCTTTGGGTCAAAGTAATGGCTGAGTCAGATATTCAAATTGTTTTTGCTGTTTGCTTTCACATCTTTCCGTATGTGTGTATGTGTGCGTGTGTTTGTGTGCCTTTGTGTGCATGTATTAATATTTCATGTATATTTTCCATTGTTTATGCTTGTGTAGACTTACGTGGTATTGACTAATGTGTTGTCCACCCATTTCCACACGCCTTCTTCTTCAGTGTCCGACAGGCCGATCCAGTAGTGGTAGTCAAACCCACTCAAACTCAAACTGCGAGCTATTTTCTCCAGAGCAACCTAAATGACAAAAAATATATAAATAATATAAAGATGCTTTATTGTGCATAAGTATGTATACAAAAGATGCATACATTAAAAACGACACACAATAAACACACACTTTTAATTACTTAAAACCGCACTTTTTGTATACACAAACAAAAAAAGCCCTGGTGGGTATAAAAACATACACACCCACATACTTACATGTTGCTCATATGTGTGAAGTATTGTTAGATGGCTATCCCTAGATTCACAGCTCTCCTTGCTCTTGATCCAGTCTAGTTTGTCATCACTAAAGTAGTAGCACTTGTCCTCAACGTGTTTCCAGCCATCAGGACACGGCATGCACTGCTTCACTGAAGGAGACAGGAAGCAAAATCCAAACAAAAGAACATGAAATTGATGGACTAACATTTACGCAATGCAAGCCTAATGTTATTCTTCATTTGTGTTAGAGCTTTTAGAACAGAAATATTAATGCAATATTTCAGCATATGGAAAATTTCTGGCAGTTTTATTTGGCATTACTGAAGGAACTACTCGGCCATCTCAGGAAACATAAGAACTAGAACACATTCTGCAGATCCACAGATAAGAACAATACCAAATGAGAGCAAATAATCCATTTAAAAATAGGGTAGTTGTCAAGGTGATTGGGAAGACAGCATACTTTCAGATATTTATTCAAGCTGAGTTTCAACAATGCTGGTTTAATGTGCCTCAGTTGGTTATTTTAAATGATACAGCACACAGCGCACGCTTGTACGGTTCTCACCCTCGGCGGAACAGGTCTTCCCGAGGGCGGTGTAGTCCGAACAGAGGCGGGAGTAGCGTTTCTGCAGGGATAATAGTTTCAGAGACTGACTGTTTGCTTCAGAGAGTGGACTTTCTGTAGTGACCACACTGGGGGAACTGCTGGATTCTTCTTTAGCCACTGCAAAATAATATA
>JAOVVH010000054.1:29689166-29699876 GCA_028566435.1 Scorpiodoras heckelii
AGATAGATAGATAGATAGATAGATAGATAGATAGATAGATAGATAGATAGATAGATAGATAGCTAGATAGATAGATCAGAAATGCAGAGATTTCACTTTTGAATTTTGCTGAACTGCACATAGTAACTGCACATATCTTAAAGAGTTTATGTGTACTAAAAGAAACCATCTGTTCTAGAGCACCACCGTAAAGGCTGCTGTGGTAAAATAAAATGGAGGGGGTGTTTACAATACACTGACCTTTATGGTAACCACCAAGTGCTGGCTAAAAAAAATCAAAAACCCAAGGGCCTGATCCAGATCCTCCTACCTGGGTGAAGTCAAAAAGTGTCATTTTTGGAAGAAAGCAAACTTCAGAATATACTGTATGACATTGTGAGGTTTCATATTTTCTAGCTGATGGTTTGAGGTTATGCTGAAGAATTCTTGTGGTAGTCTTCTTTCTTCACACTTTGTTCAAGGTACCAGCAACAGCATGATGCTACCAACACTATGCTTAACAGTCGGTACTCCTCCAAACATACCTCTGGTCATTGTGGACAAACAAGTCAATTTTTTCTCATCTGACCACAAAACTTTCTTCCAGAAGGTTGTTTTTTTATTGTCAGCTGCAAACTGTAGTTCAACTTGAAGGTGACAATTTTGGAGCAGTGGCTTCTTCCTTGAACAGCAGCCTCTCAGTCCATGGCGATGTAAAACTCGCTTGGCGGTAGACAGTGACACAATTGTTCAAGTGGTTTCTGTTTCATG
The DNA here is from genome assembly GCA_028566435.1 of Scorpiodoras heckelii. Taxonomy (NCBI): domain Eukaryota; kingdom Metazoa; phylum Chordata; class Actinopteri; order Siluriformes; family Doradidae; genus Scorpiodoras; species Scorpiodoras heckelii. The sequence continues at coordinate 29,689,917 of JAOVVH010000054.1, forward strand.
GTAGGCCTGTGCCTTGTTGGTTTTCCAAACCATCCTACACCTCTCAATAACTTTTATACTTTTGTTTGAACTGATGATCTTGGAATCTCCATTTGTTTAGAAATGGTTCTGGGAGACACTTCTGATTTGTGTAAATCTATGATAATCTTTCTCAGATCCGCATGAAGCTCCTTGGACTTTCCCATTCTACTGTTTGTTGGTCAAACCAGTGACTGCTGTAAAACAATCCCTTTTCGTGTGTGCACAAAGAAGCTACCAGCTGTAGTCAATCATGATCAGTAACAGGAAGTTAAGAGGCTTTGGCCTTGGCAAGTTAAAGGACATTGTAGGACTTTCAGCACCACTGAATTAATAATTTAATAACTTGATGCACATATATTTTTGTATAGGAAGGATTTATGTTCAGATGTACTTGATGTTTGCCCACAATGACCAGAGGTATGTTTGGAGGAGTAATGATGAGTCATTCAACCCTATGTACACTGTACCACATGTTAAGCATGGTGGTGGTAGCATCATGCTTTTGCTGCCAGTAGAACTGGTACCTTGGACAAAGTGTGAAGAAGGAACACTACCTCATAATTCTTCAGTATGACCTCAAACCATCAGCTAGACAGCTAAAACATGGACACAGGTGAGTGTTCCAACAGGACAATGACCACAAACACACATCAAAGCTGGTTATGGAACAGATAACGCAGGCTAATATTAAGCTTTTGAAATGGCCTTCACAACGTCCCGACCGCAACCCTAGTGAAAATATTTGGACTGTGAATATTTGGAATTAAACGTCAGGTAACCAGGAAAACAACAAACTGAACCGAACTCTACCAATTCTGCCAAGAAGAGTGGTCAAATATCCAACCAGAATTTCTGCCAGAAGCTTGTTGACGCCTACTGGTCAAGGTGCAACTTGCTAAGGGACACTTCACCAAACAGTAGGTGTGCTGTATGTATAATTTTGACCCTGTGTTTATTTCAGAAAACCCCCCAAAAGTAAAACCTATCCACTAAATTCTTGTTTTTTTTTTTCCTATTAAACTGTTCTTATAAAAGGAAAAAGACCAGATCAAATCATTGAAATCCCAGCATCACTTGTTTATTCGTTAATTCAACATCACATTAGCATCAAGACAGGAACGAGGTTACATATGATTCATGAGTACACGTTCAATGTCAAACAAAGCACAGCCATGGGCGATTTTGCAACTGCAATTCACCTAACCTTGCCGTACGATGGATTGGCGCCCTGTCTAGGGTTGATCCTGCCTTGCGCCCTGTGCCCGCCGGCTAGGCTAGGCAACGGCTCTCCCATGACCCTTGGGCCAGGAATAAGTGGTTAAGATAATGAACGAATGAATGAATGAATGAATGAATTCACCTAAGCTACATGGACCTGCATGGACACCAGGAGGACATGTAGGGTCCAAAGAGCACTCGAATACAGGACCCTTGGGCCAGGAATAAGTGGTTAAGATAATGAATGAATGAATGAATGAATTCACCTAAGCTACATGGACCCGCATGGACACCAGGAGGACATGTAGGATCCAAAGAGCACTCGAACCCAGGGCCCTTGGGCCAGGAATAAGTGGTTAAGATAATGAATGAATGAATTCACCTAAGCTACATGGACCCGCATGGACACCAGGAGGACATGTAGGGTCCAAAGAGCACTCGAACCCAGGGCCCTTGGGCCAGGAATAAGTGGTTAAGATAATGAAGGAATGAATGAATGAATGAATGAATTCACCTAAGCTACATGGACCCGCACGGACACCAGGAGGACATGTAGGGTCCAAAGAGCACTCGAACCCAGGACCTTCTTGTTGGGAAGCACCGGTGGTACACACCGAGCTACTGTGCTGCCTGCCTAACAATGCCACGACATCCGTGTCCATGATGAGTGTATGTAAGCTAACTTCTGACCACCAAGTCAAAGTCAGGGTGTAAGTGAAACTAACTAACTACCACAGCATTAAATGCAACTATAAATGGATAAAAAAAAAAGTGCTGTAAAATGTATTGCAGTCCAGAGGAAATGGGTTGATAAGGCATGACAGAACGAAGCCGTGGATTATTTTCAGATCTCTGTTTATTTCTTTGTTAAGTAATTTGAAGTTCCTTAGTTGTTCTGAGGGCTGAGGTTCTTCTGGACGTGTTGGGGTGAAAGTCCGCGCCTGGTGTCCCGGATGACGCAGATGTGCTGCGCCGCCCTGGCCGCCCACAAGCCAGGAACAGACAGGAACACATCGAGCAGGTAAAGTTCACCAAACTTCTTCATTTTTTCCCCCCAAAACCACGCTTCCTATAAAACATTTATAATGCGCTCGCAGCCCTGATGTCTTCCCTGTTCGCTACGATCACCGTATAGATCATAACACCGTGAGCAAACTGCGCAGGTTAAAATACTAACTCACTATCTCACTAGCTCGGGTTCAACTTCACTCCACCAGTCTAGGAAGCTAAGCTAACCTAGCTTAGCAGATGAAGCTAACACTGACCAGGCGAGTATGTTAGCCCTACTTAGGCTATCCTAACCGTGTTCCGGATGAAATGTTGGACTCTTAAGACGCAGATCACAAAATAAACCCGCAGCCCGGTTCTGTTTTCACGCTGCTACGCGCTCGGCCAAGTGTTTACTATGTCTGCTTAGCACTGTAAGGCTGAACCCTAAACAGTCCCGTGGTCACTCTGTAGGTGTACTGACTAGGGCACGGAGTGCCGCGTTTGACGCCCTACGCGTAGTGCACTTCGCGCTCAACAGCAAGCCGTTTGAGACGTATCCAACGTCAGCTCTGGCGCTAGTCCTAATGGCTTAGACTTAAAAAGTTTTAAGCTCGACGCAACTACCTTGGGGTTTAATGTCAGAGAAATGGCTCGTACGTGTGATTATGATAAGCAGAGAAGCTGATAAAAGCGGCTCTGCTGTGGAATAAACGTTAGGTTAGGTAGTACTTAAAGGAAACTAGCTAGCTTAAGAAGTTAGCATTCTGTCATGGACACTTCCTGGGACGAGACCTTTCAGTTCAGTTCCCTAGTTAGTTTAGGGTTAAACTTTTCTTGTAGATGAAGCTAACCAAGCCTAATTTCTGTGACAAATTTCAGTTCTACACAATAATGTTACGTGTCTTGCTTATTCTAGTAGCTGAACTGTGTGTTCTTGCTTGTTTGCCATCTCTAGGCATATCTGTTGGTCAGACAGGAATGGGTGACATGAAGACACCAGATTTTGATGACCTTTTGGCAGCGTTTGATATTCCAGACATCGATGCTAAAGAGGCGATTCAGTCCGAGTCAGAGGACCCGGATGCAAATCACGGTGAATCTGGTGCCAGCGGGACCAAAGAGAGAAGCAGTGGTGCGAACCAGAGGCCGGCCGGACCCTCGGAAATCCGCGAAACGTCTCACGACCCCTCGATAGTTAGTGTCATAGTAAAGAACAGCATATGCGCCGATGCATACGAAAGCAGGAGAGATGAGGAAGAGAGCACAGCGAGCCAAGTGAACGAGGTCCTGGATGAAGCGGATCGGAACAGAGCCGGGGGCCAGCTTTCTCCCCAGGTTGCAGACAGCCTGATGCCAATGGACCCGCTCATCCACAACGGGTTCAAGGCTGCTTCAGGAGTTGTTGCGGAGCACTCGCTGCTCTCCAGTCAACCGCAAATGCAACCGAAAGGCCATCTCTGGTCCCCTTGCTCTCCTAAGATAGCCAGGGAGGGCGACGAGAGCAACCGCGGCGATGGTCCTTCCGACCTCTCCGCCAGCTTTTCACCTCACATGCCTTTGCCTACCTCTGCTTCTTCCGTCACCTGCACCAATTTCATCGGCCTGCCGCCTTCCAAAGTGGATGAAGGTGAGACGGAACATCCTGCGTCTGTCTTCGAGCCTCAGACTCAGCCTGAAAACAGCAGCACAAAGACGGAGGTTAGTCAAGCGTTACCTGAAGACATCGAATCCGAACCAGACCTCGGAAGTCCTCCGCTCATGATTCAGGAAAGTCCAGATGTACAGATGTCTTCGCCGCTCAGGTTCCTCGGCAGACACGGGTCATCTGGTGAGCTTCAGTCTCCGCCTCCTTCTGCGCCGTCTTTGCCTATAAGTAACACTCAAACTGGAGAGACTGCTTCTGTTTCTCCACACCCAACACCCTTGGCGGCCCATCAGACACCACCGCAGAGCAACGGCACCCCTGAAAAGACAAACCCATGCATACCAGAGGTATACCCAGAACACATTATTGAGGAAAGAGACTCTCCAGAGAGCCCTGAGCCAGAAATGCCGGCAGGCCCACAGTGGAAAAGCTTATCGTCAACCGCTGCACAGGAGCTAAGAGAAAGAGAAGCTGTGCACGACAAACCCTTGGAGGTTCTTGATAAAGAGGAGCCAATGGAGAATGCAAGGAATGGACAGGAGCATGGTAAATGCAACAGTGACAAAGTTGAGAAAGAAAACAGAGTAGAACCAGTAGAAGAGGGACCCTCAGTCCTGGTGTCAGTAGCATCTGTCGAAAACAGATCAGGCTCTTCTACAGCACCTTCCAGACCTCTTAAAGTGCGAATCAAGACAGTTAAAACCCCCACAGGCAACATCACGCGCACCGTTACCAGAGTAGCTGCTAAAGGAGCCGCTGCAGGCATCTCCAAGGGCTCTGATGGGACTAAAAGTCCAATAGGAGGTCGTAAGGGGGTCAGCAGGCCTAAGAGAAGTGCAGCAGGTCAGCCTCAGGACTCAAAAACGACAATGCTTCCAATATCAACCTTGCAGGATGCCAGCTCAGCCATGCTGTTTGCAGCCAGCAAGGTTCAGAAAGTGGCCTTCAGCGTCACAAAGACATCAACTTCACCATCTGTTTCGTCTTCATCCCCGTCCTCGTCTGCCATCAGTATTTGCTCGATCGGTCCGAAAACAGTCGCTGTATCTACCATCAAGCCGGTGTCCATCGTAAACAGTCCCGGAGCCGTGATCTCCCGCAGCCAGTCAAGCCTGGTGGAAGCCTTCAACAAGATTCTTAACAGTAAGAACCCTCTGCCCAGCTACCAGCCGGACCTCTCGACCCTGCCTCGTCCCGAGTGGGGCCTTGGCGTGCCTGCGTCAGGTTACCGCTGCCTGGAGTGCGGGGATGCATTCGCTTTGGAGCGCAGCCTGGCGCGGCACTATGATCGGCGCTCCTTGCGCATTGAGGTGACGTGTAACCTCTGCACCAAGCGGCTGGCCTTCTTTAACAAGTGCAGCCTGCTGTTGCATGCTCGTGAGCACAAGGAGAAAGGGCTGGTCATGCAGTGCTCGCACCTCGTCATGAAACCTGTCAGCGTGGAACAGATGATTGGCCAACAGGATACTGTCCCCATAGGTAAGTTAGTCAAACGAGTTTTTCATGTACCATGTACAAAGGCGAAAGCGGTTGCCCCGTTGTCAGGAGATTCCAATGACTGTGACATTAGTAAATTTCTGGTGCCTGTGAGCTCATGTACACTGAATTACCAGAAAAACTGGTACTGAAGCCTATGCAAAACACACAGTGACACCACCTGTGCATGTCATTGGTTGCATCCGCCAGTGTGTATATAAAGAACTAGACATCTATGGAAGCTTCTAGAGTTGTTTCCACAATGAGATTTTCAGATTGAGATTTTTTGGATTTTCACGTACGAGCATTTCAAGGGTGTTGCGTGACTACAAGAATTCAGGCAAAACCTCGAACTTACAACAGCAGTGTGGTTGTAAAAAGACTTTGGGGGAACGTGACCAGTGTCGGCTGGCAAGGATAGTTTCACGTGATATGATTGGCGTGCAACACTGCCTCAAGTAACATCAGAATTCAGTGCTGGGGCCTCAACTTGAGGACTGTGCAACGTTCCCTCCAAGATCCCGTTGGGAACCTACCAAGTATTAACTGCTATACCAGTTTCTCTGGTACTTCATTGTATGCAGAAAGAGATAGATGCCAGTTTCCTCAGGGTGTGTTACACAGCCTTGTGATGCAGCATGAGCAGCAGTTGGAAAAGATGCAGTTAGCTGGTTTCACCTGTCTCAGAGGGAGTGTGAGAATTGGCTAGTTGGTGGGAATTGTCAGGCGACCATTTGGGTAGAAAATGGGAAAAAATAAGAAATGGCACATGTCATGAGTGAGTGTTATTTCATTGTGAAAAATGTTTATTGTCCAAATATTAATTGCTCACCTTTATTAATTCCTCTGCTTTTTTTTTTTTTAAACATATTTACAGGTGTGCTTTCTCCATCTCTCCTGGCCTCCCCTTCCTTACCTGGGTCTCTTGATCATCGGTAATATCACAGCACAATGACCTGGAATTAATTTTGTGGCTTCCTTTGTACATTAATCCTCATAGATTTCAGTTAACTTAGTTAAAGCAGGCAGATAAAAAAAATAGACTTGTGTATGAACCCAAGAGCTCCCTGCAAACTCTGGTGGCTTATTTAGTTTCTAATATTATTTATATCTAGACTTTAAAAGATCCACGTGGTTAATACGAGTTTGCGCAGTCTTATTTTGAATCAAAGATTTATACATGTTAAGACACAAAGGCGTATAATATATATTGTGAAACAAAAGGTTTTTCTGTTGATGTAAAAGTGCAATAAAGCTATTTTGTTCCTAAATTGGCTAAATAATTGTATTCATTATTTCAGTATTGAGTAAAATTGAGTCATTTTTTAAAAAATTATGTACAAATGTTTGTAGAATATAAATGTAGTTTATCCTGTCCTTCTGAAAAGAAGCTGGGATCATAAGCATGAAAATTTCAGCAGTTAGGAATTGCTAAAAGAGCACCACTTTCTGTGCCTGTTATTTTATTTTTCCCTCCAGTATGTCTAATGGCCCAGTAGCATCTGCTACTTGTGTTTGCAGGTGTTCAGAGTGTAAGAACATATTCGGTTCAAAAGAAAAACTAGCCGCTCACTTCCAGGAATCAGATCCGGGTGGCATAGACACAGTGAGTAAATACACTACTGTAAGCATATTGCTCATTCTATTTAATGCCCTGCATCCTTCTGAGTAAGCTTTATAACCTGTGTGTGTGTGTGTGTGTTTGTGTGTTTAGTGCTGTACACAGTGTTCTCCTCCAATGCCTTTGTGGAATGTCTGCAGTGCTGCTGCCCACCAGCGACTTCACCAGAAGCTCCACCCCCTCGTCTGCCCCGAGTGCGGACTCGTCTGCCTGTCACACGGTCTTAACACACACGTGCGCCGAGCCTGCCTACATTACACACGTCAGCTGGGATACAGGTACACATACAGTATACTCAAACTCACGGCTGCACCTAAGCACCATTGCGTTTAAAAAAAGCTGAGGGATGCCGACGCGCCTGCTGCAATTTATTTAATCATTTGAATGATGCATATTATTCTGTAATAACTGAAAATAGTTATTTTAGATATAGATATGTTCTCAAGGAAATCATGTATGAAATGAAATCTTTGAAACCTTTTTTTAACTGTTGTGATGCCATGTAGGACAACGAACCCACGTGCAAGTTATGTTTGTTTTTACCGAAGTAACCTGGGCTTTACTGTGTATTTCTTTTAAGGAATAAGATGGGGCATGTCATCGTATGAAAATAATCAATGGTTGGTTTTATTCATCGTGCGCTATTTATAACAATTTACCAACACAAAATGTGCAAGAAGTTCCTGTTCCTGTTATCGCTAATGTTTTAACAGCTATAAACAGTCATTTCCTTACCAGCTTCTCTTTTCTCTGACTTTTAAGCAATCACTCAGAGCACACATTTTAAGGAGACCGGCACAAAGGAAATGGCAAAAATCTATAGACGGATAATGGATGAAAATGGTCTTGGTAGTGAACACAGACCTGGACTTGTTTGTTTAATGAAAGTCACAGTGAATGTTATATTCATAAAAACAGGTAGAATAGTACTTAAACATAATGCGTCAAAATCTTACTTAATTGAACATGGGGGGGAAAAAAGGTTTAAAATCAACTAAAGTAAGTGAGAAAAGTTTTACTTTTAAATCTCCTGAAATATTAATAATAAGTGTTTTAACTGAATAAAGAATGTTACATTCATGTCATGTTTTCATGTCAAAAGTTGATTTTATTACTTACCCAAAACAGTTAGAAGATGATTTTCATTGGCATTCAACAGGCATTGTATATTAATGATTTAACCAGAAGTAAAACATATTGTAAATAATCAGCATTTACCTTTAGCTAGAATTTGACTTGCTGTCTAGCAAATTAATGTTAGTTACTGGAATATATGCTTGTCAAGCCTGGTATTAGCAAAGAAAACAGATTAAATATACACTGAAGTAGCAGAAAAACCTGGTATAACAGTATAATACTTGGTAGGTCCCCCATGGGCTCTTGGAGGGAACGTTACACAGTCCTCACGCTGATGTTTGTTGAGGCCCCAGCAATGAATTCTGATGTTACTTGATTCAGTTTTACACGCCTATCATATCACGTGAAACGATTCTTGCCGGCCGACACTGGTCACGAGTCTTTTTACAGCCACGCAGCTGTCGTAAGTTCGAGATTTTGCTGTTATTCTTGTAGTCACGGTTACACACTTGAAATATGTGAAAATCCAAACTTTGCTTCTACCTCCGAAACGCTACGACCCATCTCACGATCTGCAACTATTAAACCATGTTGAAAATGGCAAAATCATGATAACTTGCTATTCTCATGGTGGAAACAGCTCTAGAAGCTTCCATAGATGTCTCTTGCTTTATATACACACTGGCGGACGCAACCGATGACATGCACAGGTGGCATTGCTATGTATTTTGCAGTACCAGTTTTTCTGGCACTTCAGTGTAGTCAGTTAAAATGAGCAAAGTCCATTGCGTAACATGAGAAGGTTACAGCAGACGGCAAATTAGCATGATTCTTGATAGTTTTTTGATAATGATGAACCTGATTGGATGCTAAACCAAAATGATCGGATGCTAAACTGAGCTCATCTGATAATATGTAGTGTACAGTCACTGGCTGGATGAGAGCAAAAGATACCCTCCATATTTGTAAGAACTATATTGAAAGTCTAAATAAAAATGTAAAGAAGACAAAGTAAGGGTTTGTTCTTGGAAATATAATTATTGTAAGAGTACAAGTATTTAATTTTACTAATACTGAAGTAAAGTGTTAACTGATGGCGTCTTCCTCTGTTCACTGCTGACGTTTTCTTTTCTGTCTCTGTTTCCAGGTGTCCCTGTTGTCAGCTGGTGTTTGGAGGTGTGAACAGCCTGAACGCAGTAAAGAATCACATGCACACTGCTCATTCTGAAGTCTTCCATAAATGCCCCTCGTGCCCCATGGCCTTCAAAACTGCTGCCAGTGCTGACACTCACTGTAGCACCCTGCACCCTCAGCTCTCGGAGAAAGCCAAGCAATCCAAGTGGGTTTGTACTAAAACCGTGCCTATATTTGAGATCTAGCTGTTCTCTGGTCGAGCAGTAACACTTGTTTTTTAATTCTTTTCCACAGGGAGATATATAAATGTGTGATGTGTCGGACCGTTTTTACCCAGAAAGCCCTGCTCAGTGTCCATTTTGACACTCATCTAGTGACACAAAAAGTTAATGTGTTCAAATGTCCAGATTGCCACAAGCTTTTTACACAGAGGATGTCACTCCTGGAACATGTCAAGGTTTGGCTCTTGTTTTATACTCTGAAATGATTATGTCCTTGTTACATGCAAAGGATTCTCTGCCCTAGGATTCGATCTTCGACCTAGGCTTAATTTCTGTCATTTTACACGGGCTCGGGTCGGGCTCGGGTTTGCGCGGTAAATGAGTGGTCAGGTGATGCGTTTCGATTAACGCCAGAAACCCAGGTGGCATGTCAACGATTATTCACCATTGAATCAATGTCGGGGTCAAGATTGATTCACCGTTGAATTAGGTTTCGTTTTTGAAAAGTGAATCAACGTTTTTACCGCGACGCTGTTTCAACGTCTTGCTTTTCAACA
>JAOVVH010000054.1:29735422-29745772 GCA_028566435.1 Scorpiodoras heckelii
ACACACACACACACACACACACACACACAGACTTTGTCTTGCTATACTTGTGAGGACCTTCCACTGACATAATTATTGATGCAGCTACTTATTGCTATTCATAACACTAAACCTAACCCCAGTAATAAAAAGGCAACTTTTTGGATCTTTTTCTGGTTTTTTATTTTAAAAAAAAAACACACTTTCCTTATGAAGGCCAGCAAAATGTCCCTACAGGGTAAAAATATCAGACATTCCTATCCTTGTGAGGACACTTGGTCCTTACAAAGATAGAAAAATATGGTCTCTCTCACACAAACACACACATACACATCATCTTTGTACCTCTTTGGCATGTAGAGGACGATATCTCAGCTGAAAGTAAAGCGTGTAGTACATCTCCCACATCCAGGTGGCAGGTAAAGACCAGGAAACATTAAGCATGTGAGGTTCATATTTGACTTGCTTCACTTCAACTCTGTCTGGAGGATCTGGCTTAACTATGACACCAATAGAGAGAGAGAGAGAGAGAGTTAGGGTTGGGGGGGGTGTTAAACTAATAACATCATAATCATATTTACACTACTGTTATGACCATCAAAAATCTTCAGTGCTCCTTGAGATAACCCCCCCCCCCCACACACACACACACACACACACACAAACTCCCCACAACACCATTACCCCTGCCAGGCCCCACTCACTGATGTTTTGAGGAATGTAGATGTAGGGAGAGCTGGTGGCATTCCCTGCTGTGTTAGACACACACAGTTTAGCTGTATATACATTTCTGTCATCCTCTCTACTGGGTAATACACACCAGCAGCAGGAGCATGCAGCAGAGTACGAACAATTCACATGCGAGATCTTCTCCAATCTTAAAAAAAAAAAAAAGAATGAATTGTTGTAATTCATCAAAAACACAACCTATAAAATGTACAGCAGCTTTAGCCATGTGAAATTTCCTATATAAAAATGCAGTGAAAATGATTGTATGATCTAGCACTGTAGTTTAATATAACAATCATATTATAGTTTATAATATTATTTGAAATATAAGGATGGCCAAAGATGGCAATAATATTGACAATTATGTTTGGTTTATTAGAAAACAGTGCCACATTGTAGCTTGCTGGTAGATATATAAAGGTTTTGACCTGGTGATTATAGTGAATTTTATTCTGCTCTATATTACAGTAATGGAAGAACCTTTAAAATTAGGCCATGATTAACCTCCATATATTTGATGGCAGGCCTCAGGTTCCTTGCCTCTACACATCCTTATTTTAACAATGATCACCCCAATAATTTGTAATAATAAATCTGTGCATCTGACCACTGAGTCCTGAAACCTTGTTTTCCTTTTGTCTTTTTGTCTATTAAGAGAAATCATTGAAAAGGAAAGCAGAAGCTGAGTGTGACACTTTAGTCAGGGGTTCAGGAATAAGGAGGCAGGAGGCAGGCATAAGATGACTAAACAAATAGGCATTTCTTTTTTCAACATATAAGTTGCTTTTCAGCACTTTTACTTCTCTGTTTTCTAGACATACATGCACACACACATACACACACATCTTGGCTACTAAGATCTCTCTCATGCCAGTTGTTTCTTGCCTTTTTAGCCTCACTACTGCTTACTGAAACACAGAACACATATTAGAGATAATTCCTCACATGTGGGAATCCTTACCCCTCATCTCTCCCGACTTTGCCCTCCATTCTCAAACCGGCACTTGACCAACCCCCCTGCTGCCACATAGCCTCACTACTCCTTTCAGGCCAGGGAATTGTCTGACCTATTGCCGACTAACACCACCCACTAACACAACTCCACTAAGTGTAAGTAATATACCACCATCGCACTCCCAGCCAGTGAACCACCTTAAACTTAAATGACTGAATCGCCAGACACTAAAGAGTGATCCATGCATTGGCATCCTTCATGTGATGGAGCCACTCATGCGGGGCTTCAAACAGATGGTGAAAACTCATCCCAACAGATAGTATCTGATGGTGAGAACCACCCACTTGATGGCCAGACACCACTGTTCAGTTGTTGCCACCACCTGGGACAATTTCATTTTGTGTCTGCTCCACACATTCTTCTCAGAAATGCTGGCCAATTCATCCCCAATTGATCCCCAAGATCAGTGGATGGGTGAGGTGAAGACCCTGACCCTGGAACTGGAATGTGATGGCCACTAAGGGGTATTCATGCATATTCCCATGCACACACTTCACCTTCACCTTCACCTCTGGCTCTGGAGTCACCCAACTGAGGGAGAGAAGAGACAGACACGGGGAAGTGGGAGGGGAAGGAACAGCCCAGAGAACGAAGTTGGCCTCTGTTTCCATGGCACAGAGATGGGGAAGTTGTGTGGAGACAAATAGGAAGTATGAGGGCAAGAATGATAGAGACAGAGAGAAAGAGATAATTATGGTGGAATGGTCCTCAGCCAGGTTGATTGCCTCAGCCAGTGACTCCAGATGGCAGCACTGAACCCACTCCATTGTCCCCTCTGTTAACTGAGTGACAAACTTTTCCAGTACCACCAGATCGATCACCTGTGGCTGCAGTAGGTACCCCAGAATTGCTGCATGAATGCAAATGGATGGCTGAGCTCACTGTATGTTAGTGAGTGGAAATGCTGACAGTGTTGCTCAGGGGTACAGCTAAACTGATATGTAATGGCCTGTTTGACATCTGGGTACCCCAGCAGATTCATGACCAGAAGCTCATGAGCCATGAGCTGGCTTCTCCAGCCAAAAGCTGCAGTAGCCAAGCCACCCGCAAAGCCTTGGGCCAGCCCCCTACTTCCGCAGCATGCTTGGGACCATCTTAGGTAGGGTGATATGGGACATGGCCCTCGTGGTGGTCTGGGTGGCAGTTGGACTACCCACCAACTGGACCAGGCTCCAGAGTAGCTGATGTTTCTCTGCCTGTGCTTGGAGAAGACACTCAAAGTGCTGTGGCTGCTCCTTGTACAGCATGAGGAGGATTTGGTGTTGTGACTTATGAATGCCAGTGAGAGCTTCTACAATTTCTCTGAGGGGTAAGGACTCCATCACGGCAAATCATCCTTCATAATTCTGGATTTAGGCAAAAGTTTAACAATTTACTCAGGGGTTCTGGAATAAGGAGGCAGAAGGCACACATGGGATGACTCCACAAACAAGGGTTTCTTAATTTTAACACGAAACTTGACTTTTAGCACACACACATCTCTGCTGCTCAGGTCTCTCTCTCATGGCACTCGTCCCTCCACTTTTTATCCTTGCTTCCACTCACTGAAACACTGAACACATATTAGAGAAAATCCCTTACAGGTGGGAATCCTTACCACTCATCTCCCCTAGCACCACCCTCCATTCACAAACCAGTACTTGACCATGACACCACTGCCACAGAATATCTTGGCATAACAGACAGATAATTCTGCCATCCTCCCATAAGCTAAGTACCGGTACATGTTTTGCATAATATTCTGTGCTATGCATTGGGAGAACACTGACTGGTTGGCAGAGAAGTATAATCCTACAAGATCCCACACTTTACTTTCTCTTTCTTCTACTTGTAATGTACTCTGAATAAAACACATATTGTAGGTCATGTAAAACACAGCAGTTCAATTCAAATTCAAAAAATTTGAAAATAATTATATTTTTTTAGAAAATTCAGACTAAAGCATTGTCATTTTTTACTTTACAAGAACTACTCATACAGCTGAATATTACCACTTCACAATTCAGTTGGCTATTTAGGCTGATAATGCAGGGTTTCTTTTTCACTTTTCTGTGTTATCTTCTGTTTATTATTCCTTCAGTGAAACACAGAACTTGCATTATTTGTTTTTTTTTGTGTGTGTGTGTAATTCAGTCAATTCTGGTGTGGCTCATGAGACAGAACCTCCTAGTGAACATGCTGTGCAAGTGTTAACACTTCACCCTGTGCAAGCGTCCACACACAGCATCCTTATTTACAGAGATACAGTTACAGAAGTATAAATCAGCCCTGACACTGATAAACATCTGTTTAGAATGGTACTGTCACTCACACACAAAACACTGTCTTACCCTTTCCTGAGGAGCAGGTAACACTGAGGCTGTGGGATGATAGGCTGTTTAGATATCCACTCACACCAGATTTCGCTGATGTGGGATTTCTTGTAGCATGACAAGGTAGGGCTCTCTGGAGGGACTAAGAGAGACATAACAGTGTTTGCATAGTTTGAGTTTTTTTTCACCAGATTGACACCAGAGCAGAGCATCATTTGTCATAAACATGTCTCTGTGTGCGTCTCCTTACTGCCAACAAAGATTTGAATCGATGAAATTAGTTTGCCTCTCCTATAGCAGCTGTAGTTCCCTGAGTCAGTCAACCGAAGAGCAGGAAGTCTCAAAACCCCACCATTTTCCACACCGTCTTGCTTGAGTTGACCATTCCAAGTCCATTGTGCCTGCCTCTTAATGGACCTGGTCACTCTCAGTCCCTCCACCTTCTTTTCATATTCCTTATCTTTTTCATATTCTGTGCTGGTGCTCCTTTCAGTGCTCAACCCCATTTCCATGGTTACACTAAAAGCTCCTCCTTCTTCTGTAAATCTGCTCACACTGATGGGTTTAGTGGATTGATTGACAGCCTGCAAAACTTGCCCACATCCCATCTGCTCCTTTGCTAAGCTCATAGCTGGGTTAGCAGTGGTTAATGATTCACTGCCTTTAGCATATAATAAGGTTGTAGTTTTAATGTTGAACTTTCCAGGGGTGTCAAAGTTCTCCGTTTCTGTAATATGTATTCCAATAGTACCAGGGCTCTCTCTGTCTTTTTGAGATTTCCAGTGCCTAGTTACATCTCCTCTTCTCCTGAGTCTCTCTTTGTGTTTTGTACTCATTACTAATGGCACATTATCCACAGTGACGTCACCCCTGCATCCCAGAATGACCTCTGATCCCACTTTCAAGGCCAGCACACCATGATGGGATTCTAAGGGAAAAGTTTCAAATTAGTCGAATTTTGAGCTATATGTATTCTTAAAAATATATTGCAATAAAATTAAGATTCATTCACAAAACCATCAGACTTGTATGTGAGTCCCCTGAGTAGCTATAATTTCTATGGTCTTGATTGAACCAATTGTCATGTCTTTTTCATGTTGTTGTCTAAAGTTGTAATATTAATTAATTAATTTATTTATTTATTTGTTCATCCATTCATTCATTCATCTAGCTTCAGAAACCACTCAGTGCAGGTTAAGGCCATGTTGGACCACTGGGCATGAGGCAGTAATACACCCTGGAATAGGCAAGGAATTGTATCTTTCTTGACATTGACATTTCTACATGATTTAGTGGGTGTCTACACCAATCAGCTATAAGATTAAAGTCAATGATAGGTGATGTGAAAAACATTGATTATCTTGCTACAATGTCATCTGTCAAGAGGTGTGATATATTAGGCAGTGAATTACATTGAGCACTCAAAGTCGTTGTGTTGGAAGCAAGAAAAATTGGCAAGTGTAAGGAACTGAGCAACTTTGACAAGTGCCAAATTGTGATGGCTGTATAACTGGGTCAGAGCATCTCCAAAACATCGGGTCTGATGGGGTTTTCCCAGTATGCAGCAGTTAGTACCCACCAAAAGTGGTCCACTTATAAATCAGTGACAGGGTCAAGGGAATCTTCACTGATGCGAATAGGGTCTGAAGGCTAGCCTGTCTGGTCTGATCCCACAGAAGAGCTACTGTAGCACAAATAGCTGAAAAGCTTAATTCTGGCTATGAAAGGTGTCAGAAGGCACAATGCATCACAACTTGCTGCTGAGGGGGCTGCATAGCTGCAGTGTGCCCATGCTGACCCCTGTCCACTGCCCAAAGTGCCTACAATAAGCATGAGAACTGGATCATGGTGCAATGAAAGAAGCTGTCCAGGTCTGAGGAATCACGTCATGTCAGTGGACAGCTGGGTGCATGAATGTCAATTACCTGGGGAAGAGATGACCACCAGGATGCACTAAGAAGACAAGCCAGCAGAGGCAGTGTTATGCTTGGCATTCATGTGGATGTTCATTTGAGATGTACCACCTACCTAAACATTGTTTCAGTCCAAGAACCCCTCTTTACCACCAATGGTATTCCCTATAGGCAATGGCCTTTTTCTGCAGGATACCACTGTAATAGTTGTTCAGGAATGGGTTGAGAACCAAGACAAAGGTTTCAAGGTGTTCACTTGGCTTCCAAATTCCCCAGATCTCAATCCGATCAAACATCTGTATAATGTACTGGACAAACAAGTTCAATCCATTAAGGCCCAACCTTGGAACTTACAAGAATTAAAGAATCTGCTTCTAAATCTTGGGGCAGATATCACAGCACACCTTCAGAGTTCTTGTGGAGTCTCTTGTGGATAGGTGTTTTGGTGGCAAAAGGGGGACCCACTACATCCTCTTTTCATTATACATGCTACCTTTAGGCCAAATTATTAGGAAGCATAACGTCAACTTTAATTTTTATGCTGATAACATACAGCTGTATCTTCCCATTAGACCCAATGACAATGGATCTTTTATGCCCCTCAAGAATTGTCTTGAGAACATCAAGAAGTTGATGGCTGTTAATTTCCTACACCTGAATGAAAGCAAAACAGAGATTATAATCTTTGGTACTCCCCATCTCATTAACAATGTTTCTAACCACCTTGGTCATTTGTCATCATGTGTTAAGTCTTCAGTGAGAAACCAAGGAAAGAGAACATATTACACCAGTCCTCGCCTCACTTCACTGGATACCAGTGCAATATAGGGAACAGTTTAAAGTGCTTGTAGTTGTTTTTAAAGCACTAAATGGTCTGGCCCCTTCTTATATTGCAGATTTGCTCACATCCACAATCACGCAGCGCTCTCTGAGATCTTCATCACAGAATTGGTTTGCTGTTCCTAGAGCTCGTCTGAAACGCAAAGGTGATCGTGCATTTTTGGTGTATGCCCCAAGACTTTGGAATAGTCTACCTTCCAGTATTTGCCAATCTACCTCTGTCTCAGTTTTTAAATAAGGTAAAAAAAAACCTCACTTATACAAACTTGCTTTTGAACAGTGAGAGACTGTGGTAATATGAGGTGTTTTATGGTCATTTGATTTATGTCTTATCTGTTTCTTATCTGTGTTTTGTTTCTTGTTACTTATTTTAATATAAGTTTTTTATCTGATTTCTTTTACCTGTGTTTTGGTTGTATGTATTCATGTGTAGTCATTAGCCTTTTGTACTTGCAGCACTTTGGACAATGCAGGTTGTGTAAAGAGTGCTTTATAAATAAAGTTTACTTACCGGTACTTACTTACAATTTTAGGCAGGTGGTTTTAATGTTATGGCTGATCAGAGTATATCACATTAAGTCTTTCCTAAGATTCAGCCTCAATTTATTGTTCCATATTAAAAATAGATAAATTACTTACTAAATCCCAGAGGGAAATTCACAAAATGCACTCAATAATTTCATTACAGTTGCATAGTCAAGGAGCATAGACAGATTAGCAGTCACTTTGGTCCAGTTCAGGGAACCATCTTATTTTGGAAACAGGCAGTTTCATTATTCAGTATTCATCTTACACTCTTATCCACAGCAGACTACATTTATCTCATTTATATATCAGAACAGTTGAGGATTAAGGGCCTTGTTCAACAGTGGCAGCTTGGCATTTCTGGGGTTTGAGCTCATGACCTTCTGATCAGTAGTTCAATGTCTTATCCACTGAACTACCACTACAAATCTTGAATATATTCAAAAGTGATCATAATTGGGGAACCTTTAAATAGAAAATTCATCATGTATGAACTGAAAGCTGATCTATCATTTGCTGAGTGAGCACACTCCTTAGAGAACACTTGTTTATTCAATAAGCAAACATCCTGATCATATTACTTATGTACTTGAACACTGGCAGCTGAAATAAAGGCTATAAATCACTTGCCTTTCCGAGGACATCCAGTACTCTCCTGACCATAATGGACTTTGGCCGTACACAGCACGAGAAGAGTAAATGCAATCGGGACCCTCATGGCTCAGTAGTTCACCAAATAATTGCAGTTGATGAGGCGTTTTGTGAAGATCATAAACTGGAACAAGACAAACATTATAAGAAACATTAAATGTCACCTCATGTTATCCTTTTTGTTGTTTGCTTTTTGTCCAGTCTTCTATGTGTAAAATCTAGCTCAGTCCAGTGTTTGGTAGTTGGGCGGTTGTTTTCCCTAAAGTACTTCCCCTCCTCCCTCTCTCTCTCTCTCTCTCTCTCTCTCTCTCTCTCTCTCTCTCTCTCTCTCTTTCTTGCGCGCGCTAACTGTGTGGCTGAACAGTTAAAATAAATTGCATAACAATGAAGCAGGGTCACCAGTCCTAAGCACACAAACATGTCAAATAGGCTGTACAGAGGCAGGAAACAGGATGGGAAGCCTGATGTGGCATTGGAGTGAACTACAAATATGTTGCAGACCTATAGAATGTTTCAGAGATCACAAAATAGGATCTGTATATATACTGTAGTCCATTTTCACACAGCTGTGTGCCATTAATTTCTAGGAATAACACTGAACCTTTTAAAGCTAATCATTCATTACAAGACTGTAGCTACTGTGTCCACTTGTGCAATATTTGTCATGCTTAACTGGACATCACTCTTAAGAGTGTTGCTGGGGACAGGGTCCACATTTGTTTGTCCTGTGCTCTCTGGACATGTTTCCGGGGGACCAATCAGTGAGGACATTGTGGGTAGGGGTTATTGGTTGGTGGCAGTTCTCTGTGAAATATACAGCCCCAAAGTGAAAGTATTTCCAGGCACTAGAACAACTTCACAGTAGATCAAAACCCCAGTTGTCATAAATCCTCAAAAGGCAATGAGAAATAACACAAAATATCAAAGAAAAGAGGACTAATACACATACACTCATCATAGACATGAATTTCATGGCATATTTTCTGGGGCACAATGAGTGTACAGCATACATCTTTAATAGAAAAAAAACAACAATTTGGTGCAGAAGTTTTATTTTCTGGGGGGTTTTCTGAAAAAAACTTCAAATTTTCTAATAATATAATAAGCCATCTTATATGATTAAATGTAGCCATCATCAAGCTTCTGGCAGAATTCTGGTTGGATATTTGTTCTCTCTTCTTGGCAGAATTGTTAGAATTCAGTTAATATTGTTGGTTTCCTGTGGTGGTCTTCCTTCTTCATTATTCCATGAAATTGTGCAAAGTAGCAGCAAAAACATGATGCTACTACCACCAGTTGGTACAGTGTACTCAGAGTTGAATGCCCCACCTTTTCTCATCCACACATACCTCTGGTCAATGTAGCCAAACAACTCACTCTTTGTCTCATCTGACCATAAACCACAAGGCTTTTTTTGTTGTCTTTGTGATCAGCACACAGTAGTGGAGCTTGAGGGTGTCACTCTTGAAGCTGAGGCTTCTTTTCTTGGATGGCAACCTTTCAGTTCATGGCAATGTAAAACTCGTTCGGCTGTAGCCATTGACACTGGTGTTCCAGCGGCTTCTGTTTAATGGTAGGCCTGTGCCTTGGTGGTTGTTGGGTTGTTCCTGACCACCCGAACCAATTTCCTCTCAGATGAGGCTGACAATTTGGGTCTTCTTTCAGACCATGGCAAAGTGGCTACACCTCCCAGTAACTTGTACTTTTGTTTGAACTGATGATCTTGAAGTCTGCAGTTGTTTAGAAATGGTTCTAAGAGACGGTCTTCACTTGTATAAATCTGTGAGTATCTTTCTCAGATCTGCACTGAGCTCCTTGGACTTTCCCATTGTTCTGCATGTTGGTCAATACAGTGAGTGCTGTCGCACAAACGCTTTTCATATGGGCACAGAGAAGCAACCAGCTGTAGTCAGTCATGATCACTAACAGGAAGTTAAGAGGCCTTGGCATATTAAAAGACATTTTGGAACTTTCAGCACCACCAAATTAATAATCTAAGTGGGTGAATGTATACTTTTGATGTGTATATATAATTTTGACACTGTGTTTCAGAAAACCTAAGAAAAATTTAAACCTGTGCAACAAATCTTGTTTTTTTAAGATGTATGATGTATACTCATTCCGCCCCAAAAAGAGAACAGTTAAAAGAAATCATTGAAAACCCAATATTGTCACTGGGGATAAGAGCATCTGTCAAATGTAAGATGAATATATCAACTGCCTGTTTCCAAAATCTGCATGGTGTCTCGAACTGCACCAAAATGACTGCCAATCTGTCTATGCCACTTTTTTGCCATCTTTTCCCCAGGAAGGTCTCACACACACACACACACACACACACACACACACACACACACACACACACACACACACACACACACACACA
>JAOVVH010000054.1:29745872-29758305 GCA_028566435.1 Scorpiodoras heckelii
ATTCCAACCAAAACATACATTAAAAAGTTAAAATACATCACACAGAGTTCATAGACATTTCATCATTTATTTCAAAAGTGCCTACAGCATATAAAATGAGTCTATGGTGATGTTTATCATGTTAAATACAGCCGAGTGCTGTCTTGTAGAACACAACCAAACAGCTGTCCACTGTTGATGACGTTGCAGCGCGTTTCAAATAGAGCCGTTTTAGTGACCAAGTTCCCTATGAAGTGCACTTGGGATTCTGTACCCTTTTAAGTGTGTAATGTATTAGGGATACAGATTAGGGATAATTGCGATTGGAATGCAGCCTAAAACAAGTAACATACGGTCAATTACGTGTTCACTGCGGCACCGCTGGTTCGCTTAATTTAACTAATTTTTAATCTGCGTAAATTTTTTTTTGTGGAGTTAATTTTTTTAATGACATTTTTAAATTTTTTTAATTCTTTAATGCATTAACGCGTTCGTTAACGCGTTAATTTGACAGCTCTTACAAATTATATGATTTGAAGTTGATCAGTCAAGGTTTATATCTGTTAATCTTCTTATGCATAAATATGCATGCCCCGTATACCATACCACCCATATATGGTGCATGAGATGGATATGAATGCTTTTTCCAAAATTACAGGAATTTCATAAAACACACACACACATCCACAATTTCATCTGGTTCAACACTGTCAACTCAAACACCGCTGAATGCATATCTAAAACCACACAAATTGAGCTGTTATATGGTATATAGTAGATGGGTATATAGTAGAAGTCATTATTTGTCCTACACCATATATGTTCTACATGTTGTTATTAATGACAGTCTGACCCATGAAACTCTACAGTAATGAGTAACTGCTGGTGCTCACCAAATATGAACATAAACATATGCCTTTCTTCAAGCACATACTCACCCACATCTGCATCTTCTCCCCCCCCAGAACCTTCGGGAAATAGCCAAACTGGTCCCTAATACAGTGTGTAGATAAGAGAGCTCTTAAGTAACAGGGCATATACCACATACTGTCCTCAACAATTAATCTATACAGAAATTGTAGTATACAATTAAATGTAAAGATCTGAAGTTTTTTTCTCCTTAAACTGATGACACAATTATTAGTACAGATTTAAATCTTAATGCATTCTCCCTTTCAAACAAAGTGGCATGGGCTGATATACTATAATTACTCATGAAGTGTGAACGGAGTCAATTTCTCCATCTGGATTATCCATTACGAGTTCACCCTGTGCATTTGTAACATTAATACCCCCTTAGGATTAATCCTCTGAGTGTCTGTGCTTATATTATATGTACATGGCATGATGCACAGTAGCATGGTGATGTATCGAGTAGTGTTGCTGTCTCACAACTCCAGGGTTCCCAGTTTTTCCAGGACTGTGTAGAAGTTTTGTGCATGTTGTCCCCCATGTCTGTGTGGATTTCCTCTGGGTTCCTAACACCTCCCAAATAAATGGCTGGCTATTCTAAATTACTTTTATGTGTGCTTAAATGAACATGTGTCTGGTGTTCTAATTCAGGTTTAGAGGAAATGCTAAAATTGGAGTGGGTATTATGTACAATCAGAAGCCATCAGAATATAGATCTCATATACTGTATAGAAAACTGATGACACCACAGCTTTATATCAATATGTTGAAGCCTAGAAGAATTTAAGAGCTTCTGGTAATACCAAAACACAAATGTAGCATTAAACCACTCAGTTGCTTCCCCAGTCTAAAGACTGTGACATGATCACATTATTTTTTGTAAATAGCTTGAAGGTACTGATGACAAAATCTCTGCAACTCTATAAATCTGATACGTAGGGAAATTTCTTTTCCTCCCCTGTGTATGTGTGTGTGTGTGTGTGTGTGTGTGTGTAGAGGTAGAACTTACCAGACTGGTATTAATGTTGGGGGCAGCAGTGGTTTCAGGAGCTGTAAAGACAGACACGTGTTATAAGTTAAGCTTGTTCTGTTTGTGAGTTTGTACCCTATGTCCCCATTTGAAAGTGAAAGTGACACATTTTTTTTTTGACAATTTGAACCTCCGCATTTTAACCCATCCTTGCAGTGAGACACTTTAGTGAAGACACACTAGGGGGCAGTGAGCACACATGCCCAGAGCAGTGGTCAGCCCTAGCTGGCACCCGGGGAGCCATTGGGGTTGGATGCCTTGCTCAAGGATGCTTCAGCCTAGTCCTGCCGGACACGGGAATCGAACCCGGGACCTTCCGATCACGGGGCATACACCCTAACCACAAGACCACGACTGCCCCCCATTTTGATTAGTATATATGATAATTTTGTAATCTTTTCTTTTTCCAATCTTCAGCAGCATCAGATTCCTGTTCCTGGCTGGCAAGAGTGAACCTGATGTGGTCTTCTGCTGTTGTGGCCCATCTAGTCCATGTAGCATTCTGAGATGCTTTTCTGCTCACCACAGTTGCAAAGAGAGGTTATTTGAATAACAATAGTCCACTAGGAAAGCCTGGCTATCATCCTCTGACCTCTAGTCAGCAAGGTGTTTCTGCCTGCAGAGCTCTCATTCACTGGATGGGTTTTGTTTATCATACCATTCTGTGTAAACTTTAGAGATTGCTGTGCATTAAAATCCTACAACATCAGAAGTTTCTGAAATGTTCAAACAAGCCCATCTGGCATAAACAACAATGCCATGCTCAGCGCTTCCACATGATTGGCTGATTGGATAACTGCATGAATATGCAAGTGCACAGGTGTTCTAAAAATGTGTATGGTAAGTGTACAGTCAGGTCCATAAACATTGCTTCAGACATCATCCTGTAGACAATAAAGTGAAATATCAACTTGTACCTGGAGAAGTACACCCTCTTTTGTCATGGACATGTACAGGAACAAGGAACAAGCAGGAACTAAAGACAGCTGCAGTAAAGAAGAAAGCTGCCTGGCACTCTGTCAGTGTCTGGTAATGTCTATGGGTTCCAGACTTCAGACAGTCATGGACTGCAAACGATTTTCAACCACGCATTAAAAACAATTAAAATATTGATTATGTTAGCCTGTCCAATTACTTTGGTCCCTTAAAAAGACACCTCACAGTTCACCTGCTTTAGATCAAATGAAATTAAAGCCAAAGTCATTTGCCACTGAGGTCATACTCATTATTTAATTTTTATTTAACTTTAACTCCAATATACTGTAGAAAACGGCTGAAATAACAGATTTGTCAATGTCGAAATATTTATGGCCTGACTGTATAGTGTAAATGGGTTCATTTTGCGGTGGTTTTGCTGGCCTTATTATACCAGATCATGGCTTTGAGTACTGAACTCCAGTGAGACGATTCTGAGAAACAGCATGCTTGCACGTGTTGCATAGCATGACTGAATTTAAGGATCATCTCTATCTGTTGGCTAGTGCATTGCCAAGGGTCTCTTAGCCACTACGAATTATGTAGCACACTACTGATGCTCTGGGCAATGTTCTGCTGGGAAACCTTGAGTCCTGGCATTCATGTGGATGTTACCTTGACACATACTACCTACCTAATCTAGTTTTGTTAGCCTGTACTGCTCTTTCCACTCGTTCCATGTTGTCAAATCACACAGTTTTTAGGGTGACATCTTGTGATATCACATCACATGTTTGGTTCATTCAGATGCTTTTGGTCTGTGCTTTGGTCGATTTAGATAGCAGCAATCCCACTTGTTGAAAAGAACTGCACTAACAGAGCAGTCGCACCAGAGTGTGTTTAAATCAAACCAAACTTGCCACATCTAAACACCCTTAAGAGTATCAACTTAATATCAAATATTAATATGCTTATCTCAGTGAGTGAATAGTGACCAATGATGCCTCCCTTACTGGCTCAGGGCAGTGCTGTACCACAGTAGGTCCCCCAGTGTGAACACATTAACTAGTTAAAATTGTGAGCAGTTCATCTAGCGCTAAAATTATTTTATTTTACCAGGTTTGAGATCCTGTCAAATGCTAGCCTGGAATCAAGACAGCATGAAATCAGATGGCTCTTCTCACCCTGTATCATCCACAATTATCCTCAATGAGAATGTGACTCCCCTCCTGGCGGTGTGCAGTGATTCAGCTGACATGTTTCCCAGATCAGGGAATAGTTTAGCAAGGCTCAGGTGGACCATTTGGCAAAGAGCAGACCAACTCATTGATGATTGTGGCTCTCCCTAGGAGAGCTGGATAGAATGCACTGGCTCTGTCACCTACTTTACTGCTTTTCACTTCTACCACTATGAACAGAATTCAGTCTTACCACACAACATAGAATTCAACAGCTAAGCCGCAACTAGGCAGCTTCTCCAAGATGTACCAGGTTAACATTGCCCCTACCAGGAGCATAAGCTGATTGCTTATGGCATTGGTACATGTGTTACTCACATGAGCTGTGTGTGCCATGTGTGTCCACTGTAATTACCTGTCCAAGTGTGTGCATGCACAGGACTGGTCCAGTCACTCCAAAACCCAACAAACTCGTCTTTTGCTCGAATCTGAATCTCATACTGAACATGTGGCAGAGCGTCTGAAATCAACCATAAGAGCTCTGTATCGTCTATGTCGACCTGCTGAAACTACACACACACACACACACACACACACACACACACACACACACACACACACACACAATAAACATACTGGTGCTTTCTGAATGTAATGTTAATTTACATTTACTACATTTTGTTATTTAGGGTCATTTGCTGTGCATACAGAAACCTCAATGTTTCATTTCAATGTTTTATGATGTCAAGATAGTTTTTGCCCATAAGAACATTCTCAGCAGAATATGAGAAAACACACACACACACACACACTTCTCTCTACCTCTTTGGCATGCTGAGGTCGATATCTCAGTTGGAATTGAAGGATGTAAAATAAGCTCTTCTTCCAAGTGGCAGGTAAAGACCAGGAGACCTTCAGTGTGTGAGGCTCACCATTGACTGGCTTTACTACAACTTGTGCTGGAGGATCTGGTTTAACTAGGAGAGAGAGAATAATCCAATACAATATTCAATACAGTACAATACAATGCAATACAATTACACATCTAGATTACAATTTTTCTTTTTAATTTAGACATGCATACACTCACTGATGTTTTCAGGAATATAGTTGTATGGAATGCTGGTGGCATTGCCTGCTGTGTTAGTCACACACAGTTTGGCTGTATAGGAGTTTCTGTGACTCCCTTTACTGGGTAATGCACACCAGCAACGCGAGTGCACAGCAGAGTATGAACAATTCACACGAGTGATGATCTCCAATCTAAAAGGAAAGATAAATAATCATTGTAAACCTTCAAACAGACAAATAAGTACAGTACCTTTAGTGCGGTGCACAGTACATTTTCAGAATAACCTGCTTAATTCAGACCACTGTTATTTATGATCTGAACTGACTGCAGCTGATCGAGCTCATTAACTAATTAAGCCTTTTGTGAGTTGAGATTGAAACTTTTTAGCACAATGAGCCTGCAGTACTACACTTTTATTATCCTTCATCTGAAATTTAAGGATGGCCAAAAATGGCAATAATATTGTCAATTCTGTTGGAGCTATGTCCGTTAGAAGACATTACCACAGAGATATCCAGGTCTTGAACAGGTGACTATGGTGAATTTTATTGTGATCTGTAGAACAGTAACAGTAGAACATTTAATAGTGATTTACCACTATATAGTCGATAGCAAGCCTACGTTTCACTGCCTGTACACATCCTTATTTTAACAAGGATCACAGCATAAAAATTTGCTCATGTGCATCTGACAATTAAGTCCTGAAACCTTTTTCTTCTTTTTTCTGGGCTTAAGAGATTTCACTGAGCAACACATGCAAATAGCCTGTTGGGGAATTTATCTTATAGTCAACAGACATCACCTTCACACGTCTTCTGTCAAACATGTTTGATTGGGCAGATTGTAAAATTCTATAATAACGATCATACGCCTCAACCTTGAACTTTTTAGCTGTAGGTTTGGATTGTGCTCTGTACCATCCACATTTCATAAAAAACCAAGTGAATACATGGAAATGTAAATTCACTTTTTTTCATTGTCTCTGTTGTCTCCTTCTTGTCATTCCTTACTCACCAGATACTGTAACAGTCTAAAACAATACAAAAGGTCTAATGAAACTTACGTACTTCGGTGGAACAAAACAACAACTAACTGGAAGTGCACTCAGAGAGCGCAGAACTCTGCTAAGGCCAATACGCAAGTCTTTATTACGACACGACTGCTCATACAGGACAAACTCAGTTCATTTTTGCCCAGACTTACAGACTACATTCTTCCACCAAGTCTTATAATTACTGACCCTGTAGTTTTTCTGCAATCCTGCTGATATTACCTCCTTGGCGGTGGTAATAATTGGATGTCTCAAGATATGAAGGATAGTCACTAGCAAGACTTTGGTGGTTCAAAAGAGACAGAATGGGCGATCTATCTCTGTGTGACAACCTAATTACCTAATAACATATTGACACTTTCCGACTCAAACACATACACACACTCACCCTTTCCTGAGGAGCAGATAACACTGAGGCTGTGGGATGATGGGCTGTCTAGATATCCACTCACACCGAATTTTGCTGATGTGGGATTTTTTGTAGCATGACAAGGTAGGTCTCTCTGGAGGGACTAAGAGAGACACAAGAGTGTTAAGGTAGAGTATTTATTATTTGATTTATGCATGATTTGTCATAAATATGTGTGCGTGCATGTGTGTGTGTGTGTGTGTGTGTACTGTCTACTTACTTCCAACAGAGATTTGAACCGATGAAATTAGTTTGCCTCTCCTATAGCAGCTGTAGGTCCCTGAGTCAGTCAACCGAAGAGCAGGAAGTCTCAAAACCCCGCCATTTTCCACACCGTCTCGCTTAAGCTGACCATTCCAAGTCCATCGTGCCTGCCTCTTAATGGACCTGGTCACTCTCAATCCCTCCACATTTTCATCATAGTCCTCATCTTCTTCATATTCGGTGCCAGTGCTCCTCTCAGCGCCCGTCCCCATCTCCATGGTTACACTAAAAGCCCCTCCTTCCGTAAATCTGCTCACACTGATGGGTTTAGTGGCTTGATTGACAGTCTGCACAATTTGCCCACTTCCCATTTGCTCCTTTGCTGAGCTCATAGCTGGGTTAGCAGTGGTTAATGATTCTCTGCCTTTAGCATATATTCCAGTTGCTGTTTTAACTTTGTACTTTTCAGGGGTGGCAAAGTTCTTCATTTCTGTATGGTGTATTCCAGTAGTACCAGGATTCTCTCCAGCTGGTTGGGGTTTCCAATAGCTAGTTACATCTCCTCTTTTCTCGAGTCCCTCTTTGTGCTTTGTACCCATTACTAATGGCACACTATCCACAGTGATGTCGCCCCTGCATCCCAGAATGACCTCTGACCCCACATTCAAGGCCAGCACACCATGACGGGATTCTAATGGGAAATGAATGTTTCAAATTAGTCAAAATGTGATAGATGTATGTATATTGTTGAAGAAAAACAGTTATCAGATACTTTGCAACAAGGTAACATTCATTCACAAGACCTTTAGACTTACTACTAATTGTTACTGTATTATATATATATATTTTCTAATACTTAATTTTTTACGTTCGCAGTTATTGAATCACTTTCCATGTCTTTTTCACATTGCTGCTACAGCTGGTGTGTGATAGTTTCATTTCGGTTCAGTAATTTCATGTATGCCTCTTTTACTGTGTTGATGATGCATTCATGATCATTCATTCATTCATTCATAACTGCATAATGGCGAGGCAGGAATACAGCCAGGAATAGCTATACTTATATCCTTCTTGACATCGTGAAACCTTTCGTCATGATTCTCTTAAGGAACTAGATCACACCCGGGCTTTCCTATGTTTTAATGGTCAGCTTGTACGCAGGAATAGAGATGAGCCGTTATTTGGAGGGGTATTACAATACCCGTGTGCTTGTCCCTCAGTTTCCTGGATTTGTATGCACTGCGGTTGACTGATTTGAACAGATAAAGTGAGAAATTGCACAACGAAGCACTACAGTCTCAGTTCCTTCTTCCAAAAGTAACTCTGACTCTTCTCCATATGCTTCTTCTATCTCACATTCGCATGCTCTTTCCTGTCCTTCTTGGGCTTGTTATTGACTAAATAAGAAATAAAAGTGACTTTAAAAAAACGAGTATTGAAGTCATCTCTTAAGTGCTTAATACTTTTTTATGTTATGTGTTTAACAGATCATTCTGAAAACACAGAAAGAGTATAACACAAAGTTTTGCTGACTTTTTGCCTGAATGATGAGCAGCTAAAAGTGTCAGTATCGGGGAAAACCTTAGATGCAAAATAAGTGAAACCAGGACTTGACAGCTAACAACATGAAACATAACTTGAAACAGAAGCTAACTATCTATTCATTTGAAACCTGTCATAATACCAACCACAAAGTATTGTTTATATAATTTATATGAGGATTTTATTAAGTTATTAAAGATACAGTTGGTGTAAAGATACAGTTGGGACGAGTGGCAGGGACAGCTTATCTGTCACACACTGCCGATTTTAGAAAAAGGCAGTTAATATGTGATTATCTTGAATGTATTAAAACATTTTCATAACTGAGTAATTTCAATATAAATAAAATCATACCATTTGCTCCATTTTGTGAACTGGAGGTGACTAAGTTATATTAGCAATTGCTAAGTGAACACTCAACTTACTCAAACTCCCTGATCATATTCCTAATTTGTAGTTAAAACTAGCAGCTGAAACGAAGGCTTTAGTTCACTTACCTTTCCGAGGACATGCAGGACTCTCCTGACCACAATGCACTGTGGCTGTACACAGCAGGAGAAGACTAATAGCAATCGGGACCCTCATGGCTCAGTAGTGCACCAAATAATTGCAGTTGATGAGGAGTTTTGTGACAGTCACAAACAGGAACAAGACAAACATCATGAGGGACATAAAGGATACATCATAAAATGTCACCACGTGTTATTCTTTTCTGGTGTTGGCTTTTGGTCCAAACTTTACTGTTTCAAATCCAGCTCAGTCTGTGTGCCGTTCAAGACCGTTCTTAAAAATAGCGTTTGGTAGTTGAGCGGTTGTTTTCCCTAAAGATCTTCCCCTCCTTCTTCCCTCCCTCCCTCTCTCTCTCGCTGTCTTTCTTTCTCTCTTTCTCTTGCTGTGGTTGATAAATTGCATAACAACGAAGCAGGGTCACCCCTCTTAAGCACACAAATGAGACAAATAGGCTGTACAGAGGCAGGAAACAGGATGGGAAGGATACACAAAATACGCTGCACACCTATTTAATTATTTAGTTCACAGAACATGACGGATAATGGAAAATCTATTTCAAAGATATAAAAATTATTTTAAAAATGAAATAAATAGAAAAAATCGAAAAATAAAAAAAAACCCTTTTCAGCTGGACCTTCTTTTCACAGAGCAGTACTGACAAACCTGGAACTAATCTCATCATAACAATCAGTGTGACATGTTAGATACAAAAACACTGTCAAACATTTAAATGAGATTTTAATCATATTCGCCCATTTTTTCATTACATCAGACTCAGTGCCCTAAAGATGTAAGGGTTATATTACAAACTAAAACTGCAGAAGCTGGTTCACAAAGTAGCACAATGGCTTGTGTTATTGCAACAAACAAATTATTTAAACAGGGATTCAACGTTAATACATTTAAACTTTGACAGCAAATCACTACTGTTATGTTTCACCAGTAGGAGGTACGCGGCTTAGATTCATCCCAAATATTGTGTAGTTATACCATATAATACATACAGCCATGTATGCACCTGTGCATACAACTCATGTTAGTACATGTATCTAAGGCCACTGCGAGATAGAGACTGTTATTGGTCCAGTAGACATGAGGTGAGATCCATCTGGTTCCTTTTTTATACGGGACGTTCTTGTCCAGTTCATTCCTGTAGAATCCAAATAAGCAGATTTATGGCTCTAGGTAAATGACTCCAGTACTCCAGCTCAGAGTCTTGGATCACCAATATGGTGGAATAAATGTGAGCAGGGTTGCTGAGTTGGAGTTTTATTCCATTTGAGCTCATATTGCGTTCTCATGGAGAACTGTAGTACTCACGCACACAAACGCAAAAAGTACTTCACACATTAGTCCATTGTCTTGACTTGAACTGCAACTGGACAACTGGCTTCATCCATTCCATTATCCACAGAATCAAGACATCCTCCAGTTGTCCAAGTGTAAGTCTATGAATATGACGGTATATAATCCATAACGTGATAAATTACAGCACAGTAGACTACTTTAAAATACTGCAGGTGTCTCGATAACACTGATCATCTGTCAGTGCAACAACAACAGATGTTAAATATATTTTGGTACTGAATGTTTCTCTCCTTTTCCCCAGTACTCTGTTAGCAAACCTAAATTCCATAATATACACTCACAATTCAGATTTTTTTGAACACCTGTACACCTGCTCATTCATGCAAATATCCAATCAGCTGATCATAAAATGGCAGCCAGAGTGATGCATAAAATTACGCAGGAACAGGTCCAAGATCCTTGGTTAATGTTCACGTCACACATTACATACAACAGTCTGAGAGTGTTACAAGAGTGGTGCCACTGTAGGCCATCTGTCTCAAGGTTAAAAGTGCATTTCATTCTGAGATGCTTTTCACCTCACCACAATTATAAAGAATGGTTATTTGAGTTATTATAGACTCACACTAAGTGGCCATTCTGGTGTTTAATGTGTACATAAACTGAAGTTCTGGCCTGTACCTGCATCATGTTATGTATTGCACTACTGCCAAATCATTGGCTGATAATTGCATCAACAAACAAGTTTTCCTATTATACTGACCAGTAAGTGTACATTATGTATCGTGTAAATGCGATTTCATGAGTCGCCATACTGCAAAGCCCTAACCCATACTAATGTAGATGGCAGTTCTCTGAAAAATACAAGTATTTGCCAGGCACCAAAATAACATAACCACAATAATCATAAATCCTTAAAAGACAATGAGAGTATCTGAAAACAAGACAAGACAATAAGGAATAACACACAAGTGTGAAAGAAAAGAGGACTAAGAAAAAGAGAGGTAAAATCATTTTCAATATGAGGATCAATAATCATAATCTGGATATCTAAGATAGCTTATTGCAACAGTAACTGCTCTTGTTACATTTTCACTCCTGGATATTTGCTACAAAGGAAATGTAAGGAAATGGATCTTAAAAAAAAAACCTGTGATAGTAATGGCTGAGTAGTATTTAAATGCAGGAAAAATAAATGATGTCATTTCTAAAGAACTTTACCTGACATCTCATCTGCTTTAAAACTGTTTTTAACTTATAGCAGTCTTTAGAAATTCAACTACAATGAATTGTATGTAGAGCAATTCCAGGTATAATGATCTGAACCTGGGACTGTTAACCTGCACAACATTTCATTTCTCTTTTTCGTTCATTTGAACACTTTTTCTTGGCTTGATAGTGAAATGTACTCTCAGCACAACAAAGACAGGAAATAGAATGTATGTTTGTGTAGTATAGCATGTTTACTGCTTTTGCTGCATCTGCACCTATAAATCGTTTGTTTAAGTCTGTATGCCAGTCTTTACCCAAATACAGATGGGTTTTTGGCGTCATAAGCCTTGTCCTCAGTCAGATGTAAGATAAGTGAAACATTCAGGGACATATCAAGGCTATCACTCTCAGTATGTCTACATATCTCACTTGCCAGTCTATGTTTCCCCTGTAGAACGAAATGATCAAAGACTGCTGGCTCCATCGTGCCGTGCTTCTGTCCCCCATCAGCCAAACATTGCTTCCTATAAAAGAGAGTGCAAATAACACTGATGAAATGTTAACTACTGAATAAAAGGCAGAAATGCCCCTACGCAGATGCATCCTGCCATTTGCTTCTCTTGTGAATTAAGGATCTCAGGGGAATCTTATTATCTTATTAGGGGAATTTTATAGGGGAATATTCCCCTAATTACAGCATGTGTCTTTTACGTGCCGCTAAACGTCTCTGATAGTTTCCTAAAAACCTACTGTACGTCACAACACCCTGGCTAACAAAAGGTGTGTGCTTGTTTATACAGTGTTTCAATTCTGTAAGTCTTCTCCAAGTCTGTCCAAGGGTTGGTTTAAAAACTGCTTCAAGTTCATTTAGGGAAGTGTTTACAATGCATGTTAACAATATGGCTGATTACACATGTGCTATACAAGCTATGCTAAAAAATATATCATATACAGGTACATAACACGATCTATATCAACAATGTATATATATACAGATCAGGCATAACATTATGACGACCTCCATTTTCTCTACGCTCATTGTCCATTTTCTCAGTTCCACTTACCATATAGCTGCATTTTGTACTTCTACAATTACAGACTGTAGTCCATC
>JAOVVH010000054.1:29822273-29832953 GCA_028566435.1 Scorpiodoras heckelii
GCAGTTTGCCACAAGCCATGTAATCTTGTAATAATCACTTCTTATGTCTTTCTTTCAACAATGGTTTTCTTCTTGCCGTTTTTCCATAAAGGTCAGATTTGTGGAGTGCACGACTTATAGTTGTGTGTGTTTTCAAAACCCATGCCATGAAAATCCATGCCACAAAGCTGAGCAAGGGGTTCCTGCGCAGTATTGGTATGATGTTCTTAATAAACTGAGGTGTGTCTGTGTGTTTGGTTGTTGTATCTAAAATCATGTTTAATATTGCAACACCTCCCTTTTTAGCAGACAAGCCAAGCAAGGAATTGTTCCTAACCACTGGATGGCGCTGTGACACTATGATTGTCAGTGCAGTTCAGGCAGCAGTGAATGAACAATTTCTAATAAGAAATTCAAGTCCACTAAAACACTCAATTGGATGAAGCTAGAGGTTGTGAGTTAGCGGACTCTGGGTTTTCAATCACATCATTATGTAAAAGCACTGCAACACAAGCAGATCTTCATACATAAACACTGAAAAGGAGAAGGATGATGGTGTTTCTGAACTGCTCAAGTGATCAAGGAAGAGGTGCTTCATCCTAATGCTTGTCAAAATACTTCACAAAGTGTGCAAAGTCACTCAAAACTAAGAGTGATTGAAATAAGGAATTGAACATTCATTCATTCATTATCTTACACTGTATCCCACTAGTCGGGGTCACGGGGGGACTGGAGCCAATCCCAGCATCATCAGGCGAAGGTGGGGTACACCATGGACAGGTCGCCAGTCCATCGCATGGCCAACACACACTCACGCACACATTCACACCTACAGGCAATTTAGACTGACCAATCAACCTAACATGCATGTCTTTGGACTGTGGGAGGAAACCCACGCAAGCATGGGGAGAACATGCAAACTCCGGAACTGCACAGGTTATCCATATTTATTATTCAGTAGGTAACAGGCCTATAGTAAATTTTAGATTAGCGAGCTATTTTTCCTGCTGCTGTTGTGACACCAAGAAAAAACGTTTACATATACTAATATAGGTCGCCTGTTATGGTAACTGCATGCAATTCATAAATCATTTACAGAAACATGATGGCACCATAAATCTAAACTAGACTAACCAAAGGCCAAAAGCTCACATCCATAATACTGAGAAACATGACATAAAAAGAATACTTTAGATCACTTTATTAAAACTTCATCTTGCATAAATATACATGGTATTTAATACAGCAATTCTACAGCAAACCACTCAGATGGCACTACAAAAATAGTTTTTTATATTAAATAAAGAGCAGATGGTAAGTGCAAAGATGAAAGCCGTTTAACGACAGTTACAGAAACGAAATACACAACAAGCAGGAACTGAGACGTTTCTTAAGTTAAAAATTGTACAAACCCTGGTGATGAAAACATCAGTGAAATGCATTGAATTTGTTATTATATACAAGAAATTACCACCGATTCTTCTTGAACTCATCCAATTCATGGGAATTGTTACTTCATAGACTTACTGTGCTGTCCTAGAATGCTTCTGTAAGGCATTATGGCATCTAAAAATATAACTGAAACAGTGAAATACTTCAGGCCAGTGGAGATCACGACAAGCTACAAATGGGTTAACATTTTAGTGGATTTCTAATTGACCTATACTGAGGGTGTCATTTAGATTTCGTGCCCAGAAAAGATCTCAAACTAAAGGCTGAAACGGAATACGAGTACTTTCTTTCAGCAGAACAAAACAACTGGTCCGGTTTGGGTTTCCATAGCAATTTAAACAGGTTTCCACCAAATAGCCCATCTTTGATTTCTCTTTTAAGTAGCGAAATTAAAATGATTGTGGACTTTCTAGCACCTTGTCAGGGCCCTCAGTTGCATATATTATTCAAAGACATACAGGTTCGTTACAATTCCTTCATTGAGACCAAGCAACTGGTAAAGCTTCCTGCTCCGTCTTCATATCTTTACACAAATTTGTTAACTGTGAGTTTTTTTCACTGATCGTAAGATTTGACTGTTTAGTAATTAAAACACTCTGATTGCAAGTAATTCAGCACCAAGCCAAACAGAGAGTGAGAGAAAGTGACTGTGTTTCCTTCTGTCTGTTTATTCACAAAGGGACAGGATTGTGTTCAGAGGGCCAGCCTGAAAGGAATACCACACCATTCACTCCCTCTCTTTCCTCGGTTCTGCTTTGGTGCTTTATTCTTCATTCAGGTTAAAAGCTACTCTACTGATATCTAACACCTCTAAACTCATACATCAGCTGAGTTCAAGTCAGACGCTCACAGACGCACTGTGATGTGTTGAAACCTACACCTAGACTATTTACATCAATACATATATCTGAAATTCATTACATACAAATCTGACGATGCGTATCGTGTTGAGCTGCAGTCGTGCACGACTATAGTCAGTGGACGCATCACACCGCTGTGGTTCTTAGCACGAGGCACTGTGTAGCATTACAGGCTGTTCTGGTTGAGTACTGTATGTACGGAGCCGCCTGTGGACCCGCTGCGTTCGGATACGTGTTGTGATAATGTTGTTACAGATGTTTATGATTTGATCTCTATGACCTTAATGAACGGCAGACTCTTGTTACTTTGTGTGGACGGCTTCAGAGGCTTACTGAGGAAGACAGAAAGACAAGATAGAGTTAGCATGCATTTGATTTGTATGGAGCTCATTTGTGTATGTGTGTTTGGGTGTGTGTGTGTGTGTGTGTGTGTGTGTATGGGTGTGTTACCTGTAGACAA
Source organism: Scorpiodoras heckelii (assembly GCA_028566435.1). Lineage (NCBI taxonomy): Eukaryota > Metazoa > Chordata > Actinopteri > Siluriformes > Doradidae > Scorpiodoras > Scorpiodoras heckelii. Next base: position 29,825,025 of record JAOVVH010000054.1, read on the forward strand.
TTTGAGCATTGGAATCTGAAAACAGGCTAGTGTTTGACCTTTGATCATCCAGGAAATAGTCCATCTGATCACGCAGCTCTCTGTTCTGTATAACGAGATTGATCCATGTGATGAATACATGAGACAAATTATACAATAAATATCTGTGGAGAAAAGTGTGCGTGTGTGCGTGTGTGTGTGTCAGTGCTGACCTCTGCTTCAAGGAAGGCAACTTTCTCCTCCAGTTCTTTGATGACACGGTCCCTCTCCTGAATCACCATTCGTGAGTTCTGCAGCTGTATGAGGGGAAAATGAGTGAGTGAGTGTGACTGTGTTTATAAAATGTGTAAAATAAGATGCCATTGATCCAGGCGAGAACTTGTACCTGTTCAATCATCTGTCTGAGTTTCCTCTGCTGGCTCTTAAGCATATCATCAAGGTGGTGTATCTTCTCCTTAAGGATGGCATTCTCCTTCTCCAACTCCTCCGATCTACATAAAGATCAGTGGGCTTTAATTCAGCTTAAACTAAGAAAACATCAAGCCTGAACTCAATATCCTCTGAGAAAATGTATGTCTTTTTTTTATATTTATTGCCTATCTAAGGCAATATCCAGTCAAAGAATATATAAGAATTGATAAAGCTCAAAGGCCAAGCGGATTCCTCTTATGTGAACTTGCAACCTGTATACTGTATACTCTGTCTGCACTTTGTGCCAGTAGCTTGACATTGGATTGGTGGATTAGACCAACTAATGGACATTCGTTTCCAGCACCACCTGCTAAACCAAACCTCCTGTAGTTGACTAACCTGCCCTTGTCAGCTTGCCCCTCCTCTTTCAGCTCACGTAGCTGCAGCAGCTCTGCCTCCCTGGTCATTAACACTTCTCTGAGGGATGAGCTCTCCTGTTCCATGCCTCCCATCAGCCGCTGCAGCTCTCTGATGCGCTGATCCTGCTGCAGTGCATTACACTGAGCTTCCTGCAGCTGATTGCTCTGCTCAGACAGCTGTCGTTTGTACTGACATGCCTCGGCCTGAAGGAGGACAGAGGAATGATAAGCTTCAAGGACTGACATGACTGAAGGGACAATAAGAAAGTGGGGTTTGCAAAAAGCAAATTAGATAAAAATTAGTTTAAAAATTTTACGTATCTGGCGCAAGTGGATAGGTTAAATGTTAATACAAAGTGGACACAATGATGGCTGATGACCAGACCTAAGAGATGTATTCCCTGCTAAACAGGCTTTCTATAGGATCACTCTGACATGACATGTATGACAGAGTATCTGTTTGTAAAGTTAAGCTTAGCACAGGAGAAAGCATTACTTCATTGGAAAAAATGAGCCATCATTCAATTATTGTGACGCATGGCACTCTTTCCCAGAGCTGAACTGGTCCGAGCAGCACACCCTGATTAACCCCACCTTCTATGCCACGGGCTAAAGGAATGAAGTAAACCCCTTTTCAGATCATAAAGTACAGGTTCCTCAGGAATGTGTCTGTTACACTGCAGTGTGTGCTTACAGCTTTAATGACTATGTACGGATGAAGAACAAAATACCAGGGCATGTTAAAAAAAAAAAAAACAGAGAGAGACAAGGTGTGAACTAGAGAGGAGGCTCACCTGTAATTTCTCCTTATCCTCTTGGTGTCTCTTCTCTGCCTCCTGCAGCTGAGTGTACAGTCTCTTGCTGGCTTCCCTCATCCGCTCTCGCTCCTGCTCATCCACAAACTCCTGAAAGAGAGACAGAAAGGCGGAAGTTAGCAACTAGAGTGGTCCTGACTTGATTTCCGGTGGTGCTCGTGTTGCACCTTTTTTTTTTAACGTGTTTCATATCAGTTATCCGACACTTCTGCTGCAATAGTCTGAACAGGTGGACTAGTCTATACAACACACTGCATCAAAACCATAATGTAATCATGCTTCCCCTGGAGAGCAACAAACTTTCCTTGGGAATATTTACAGAATCAAAATGAGAAGGAGGAAATGCAAGAGAAACTTGCCTGCTTAAAATAGGAAGGGACAGAGTTGTATGTGTGTGTGTGTGTGTGTGTGTGTGTGTGTGTGTGTGTGTGTGTGTGTGTGTGTGTGTGTGTGTGTGCACTTCATTTGGGTGTGGACTCTGATTGTAGAGTTCTGTGTAGTGAAGGCAGCACCTAACTTTTTTCCATTTATTTTCCAGTCAGAGCTGAACCCTACATACACACACACACACACAGAGTGCTCTGTAGGGGAATTTAATCCCATCTATTCAAATACTTTGGAATTAAAAGACTCTTTATAAAGCACAGTGTGTACGTGCTTTCACTGCAAATGGTTTTTGGACAGTAAGACACTCCGAGAGATGTGGAATGTACCGGGAACTGTTCTTCTAGAAAGCACAAAGTCATTGAACAAAGAGCAGCAGGATGTGATGAATGTGTGTTTCTTTCTAGCATGGCTGTGTGTCATTTTCAATAGAACCACAGTGTGTGTACAGTATAAGCAGGTGCCTGGCTGTGTGTCAGTGTGTATACAAGGATTAATATAAAACGTCTTCCTGGTTTGGAGTTTGGAACGACTGCTTTCGTTGTATTAAAGGGGGCAGATCGGATGTGAACAAATATAAAAATGAATAATGTGAAAAAAAACAAACGTAAATCCAGTTTTTTTTATAGCAAATCTAGTTAATATAGCACCCCTGTGTTCCACTATGACTTAGCTGTTATATAGAAGATTATACAAAATAGTGACTAGGGAATAGCTTTGTTTGAAGTGTTACTGTTGCTTTTTTTCCCGATGTGTCACTATTTTCTGAACGATGAAAAAAAACAGGAAAAAACTATTGACCCAAAGTTCCTGCTCCTGATGTTTAGTGTGGGGCTCGCGGTTTTGCACTGTGCTCATGTTCGCTTCATGCATCCCCATGGACAAGAGTGTTTGTGTGTTTGCTTGTGCGTGTGTGTGAGTGTGTGTGTAATAACGACGTTGAAGTGAACACCTGTTACCTGTTTGTCTTCACTGTCCTGTGTTGATAGTGATGTCAGAGCACAATTCCCCCTGCGCACACCATTTTGAGCTAACTGCACCTGAAGGAGTGAGAGACAGAAACGGATTCATGTCTTGTCCTTTTGTTTATCGTCATTCGACTATTATTTGCACACACACACACACACACACACACACACACACACACACTTGCCTTGTGCTCTGTTCTGTGGTGGTTTTTTGCTGCCATCTGCTCCCTCAGACTCTTCAAACAATATCGCACCTGGAAAAGACACCGTACTGTGACCCACAGATGTATACGCAATACACATTACACACACACACACACACACACACACACACACACACGATGCATGAACGTGCACTACAGAGCTTGTGACTGGACAAGTCAGTCTGACGTACCTCTTGTATTTGCGAAACCTCGTCCGAGAGCATTTTCAGACTCTGCTGATTCCTGTCCTGTTCCTTCTTCTGCGCTTGCAGATACACCTGAAACACAAACACACCCTTACTCTCACCGCGCCTCGGCTCACGCACACGAGCGACGTGTTTATGCAGACCAGTTTGTTGTGAAAGAAGTACAGGACCGGGGAGCTCACTGGAATGTAAACGGACGCACCCTCTTTCACATCACGACTGTTGTTACTACACACAGCATCCTGGTCCATATGTCTCACCTTTATGACTTCGATCTTCTCTTCGACTTTGATGGGCTCGTTCGTCAGCGGCTGCCTCTCGCTGGCCGGCTGCACCAAAGCAAAAGCTCTCCCGATCGGCTAGAACGTTAAAGAAGACAGGTTGAAAGATTAGATGATATCAAGCTCGCATATTACAAAAAATGACTAAAAATCTATTCCAGCCTGCCTCGAAATGATTTCTAAATTCCCCAAAGGCAATCTCAAAGGCAAACATTCAGTTCCATCTACATGGGATCTGATCGTCATGATCAGAGCTTTAAGGTTTCATAGACCTCGGGGTGTATACTTTTCCCTGTTGTAAATATAATGCTTAATTACCTGTCATCAAATTTTGACTTGTGAAATCCTGTGAAAACTCTGAAATATTGCTATTGTAGAAAGGATAAAATCATTATGATATACTTCAAGATACTAAGTATAAATCAAGACATTTGTATGTATTTAGATTTTTTTTTTTAAAAAGAGAAGAATCTGTCCCTGATCCATGAAAATAAAAATCTCTGACAGTATCTATGAACACATACACACTGAAAAGTTGAGAAGAAGGAGGAGGAGGAGACCAGCCAGACAGATTGAGACACAGATATGGAGGGGATGTTATGTAATTTGGGGTATGTGAAACAATGAGACTGTGGTCCTTTGGGAAAGTCTTGTGTAAAAGACCCTGTGTCCTGGACTACAACCACACAGACATGATAGTGTTTTCGTTTTCGCTGCAGTTTGAGCTTTTTCCAGGAAAGACCATGAATTTGTGAGAACTGATTTATAGAGAGAAAAGGCATGAAACATTCAAGAAGAATGGTGAAAGGAGCACTGGTCAACTTCACAAGAATTTCACAAGAAATTACAAAGAGGTTTTCACTTTCATCATGCAGTTATGACACAGAGCACAGAAATAAGGCAGTATAAACTCTAGGAGTGAACCTGGAGACTGGAGAATCATTAAAAATACAGTGTTCAGAACTCATCCTAAAAAGCACACATGTACACCCAGTTCACTCACTCCTTACATTCCCATTACCAATGACATACAAATACATTTTCAAAATGAAAAAATTCTCCCTTAATGTGGTTTGCCTTGCCTCCTACTGCGTTACACATAAAGACATAAACAAGTTTGCATTTGTAGGCATGCACTCCGGTGTCTTACCTTTCTTATGGTGGGCTCCTGCTGGATTTGCTGCTGGTCGTGCAGGGTCAGTCGGAGTCTCCGGCACCCATCCTGAAGGACGAGCAGAAACAAAATGTAAGGGGTAGCCCCAACAAAAGGACCGTTAGAAATGAGAGAACAGACTGAAGAAATAGAGGAAAATGTGGGGAGGAGAAACTGAGTAATAGTCCCATGAGTGTGTGTATGTGTGCGTGTGTGAGAGGGGGGGAGGGGGTCTTGGTCTATAAAAGTCTAGCAAGAATGCCAGTGCTTACTTATTGGGAAGGGAAAGAATGAAAGTGAAATACGTCTTCCTGCCAGATACAGAACATTCTGTCTGACTTCTGGACACGGCTACTGGAAAACAGCAGAACTCCCCCAGCGTGCCTTCACTCTCGTTTTGAATGTGCATTTGAATTGCACCACAGACTCCAAACAGGGCAATGCACTCTACAGGGACGTGGAATATCCCCATGACGACAGGGTCACGGTGAAATAACAAATACAGGAAGACGGAACACAGAGGCTACATGAATACACGCTGTACAGTCCCCAGCATTAAACTATCATAAACTGTGTCTAAACAAACCCCACACAGTGCATTATAACATCAACATGAACATAATTTAACAGGGAGCGAGTGGATATGCCAACACTAAAACATTACAACAATGCAATCTAACATGCATCAAGGACATTAACGTCCATCAACTAAACGTGTAGCTGCAAGTACTATGGTTATGGAATCATATATTTATATACAGTATAAACATATACACACACACTGTATTTTAAATAAGTGAGCGATGAGTTACTGAGGGATGAATGGTCTTAAAGGAACCAAAATAGCGTAGTGACGAATAGGGGATTCCACTAAAGCATGTGCAAGACAGGAAGAAAAAGTAATTACGCCCCCACACACATGCACACAGAGCTCCCTATGCAGTACAGTTATACAACAGGAACATATTTTCTCCATGTTCAATTTAAAAAAATACCATAGGCATGCATTCTCTGATGGAAACAGTGCGTGTGTGTGTGTGTGGTCTATCTGGATTTGTGACAAGACTTACACTATATCTGGGTTCTTAAATGCTCTTCTTTCCCTCAGTGGGCTTGAAAATGTGTAACTCTTTTAAATACTCCACATTCCCTTCAATACAGTAAATACGTGTTCCTGCGTCACACTCAAACAAGATTATCAGTGATTGACGTGTAACTGGCACAAAGGCTTGATAAACAAATATTTGAAAATTTTGATCCTGCAACAATGTACATAATATGGACACGCACCATTAACACTTATTTTCCCGACACAAAGTCTAAGCAGAAATAAGTGCTATAAAAACATTACATCTCACTTTACATGCAAGTCTTATGTCTCATATGAAAACATCACTGTGTTAACCTGTCTAGAACACCATGTTGCAATAAACATGGCTTCAGCATATGCTCTTCCTAATACCCTTAATAACACACAAAATGTTTGAAAGACAAACATGCAGCCACACCTTCACCCACCCAGTCAAAACAATGAGATTATTCCCATCCATCCACGACGGAGTCAAAACAAAGTCTGAGACAAAGCATAACCGTACAATCCCGGACAACACCTTTGTAAGTATGTACTTTAGAAAAAAACAATAGATTACATATATAACACTTCTTCAAATATTCTATAGCCAAAAAAATAATTAAATGAAAACTCCTACATTTACCTGAGGAACTTTGCTGCGTCTGCACGGCTCTGAGTCCTGTTTAAACTGGGACGCTGGACTGCTGATATCCAGCATATGCATGTTTCCATAAAAGGCAAAGCAGCATTTAAATAAGGACTCGGCCAAGATCAATACCACACCTTATCCCAGGCACGATATCAAACACACACACGTGTGCACACACGAACACACGCTATACTGCAGAGGCTAAGACGTCCATTCAGGAGTATAGGTACGAATTATACATTTATCACATTAACAACTGTTTCCAGGACTGGTGTGCATCTGATAATCACTCAGTAGCCTTATTCACACACTGATGTATTCATGTTCCTGTTCCCTGTTGACCTTTATTTAGGATAGTGTATGAACACTGTTGAGCCTTTTACTAGTAACATACCATCATGGCCATCTCAATCCTTGTATAGTGGCAATGAGAAAAACAAAATCAGGGCTAAGTTGCTATATTAACTAAGCCATATGCTGTTCTTATAATGGTATTGAGCTTATTAATATGAATATGTGTATTAATATTATAAAAATGGTTCTTCCTTGGCCCTTGCTACACCCATCCACCAAGCCTCATGACACTGGCCTTGTAATTTTTCCACAATCCTGCTGACAGCCAAACAAACCAATCAATAAACAAACCATGCCAAAAACATAACCTCCTTGGGAGAGGTACAAACTGGTTCAAGGACATCACATGTGCGTTAAGACTGATACAAAAAATACTTGTACATCCCTGTGTCCAAAAAATATTGAAGGACAGAGTTTTGACACATAGTGAGGATGAAGACCAGAAAGGGAAGCCATGAAAGCAGGAAGGGATGCATAGGAGATTGAACAAGGAAGACTGTGATGGAATGAGGCAGTGATCACATGTCACGTCTATTTTTAATAATTGAATAAATAATCAAATCAGGTACGAACAAAAGCCTTTTCTTCCTTCCTCGCGTTTTTCATTCCCGGCACCCTCCCACTCCACTTCTCGTGCACCCTCTTTCTTTCATCTTCTCAACAGTAGCTGTAAACGGGCTGATTTACAGGAAAAGGCCAGTGGAAAGGAGAGTGAAGGAGGACAGTGGGCCGGAAGGAGAGGCAAGAAAACTAAATGACAAACAATGAAAGGCGAGGGAGAGACTGAATAAATTCTGAGAGTGGAATGTGTAACCTCATAGTATACTAGCTGAAACTAAAGGCTCAGGACACACACACACATTAAGATTTATTGATTCATCTCAGTTAAAGGTCAGAAGAATAGCTTTAGCCGTAACCTGAGATTTGGCTTTGCATAAAGCGTTCAGTGTGTTCCAGATCAGCAACACACACACACACACACACACACACACACACACACACACACACACACACACACACACACACACACACACA
>JAOVVH010000054.1:29884707-29895436 GCA_028566435.1 Scorpiodoras heckelii
ACACATACACAGGTACCTAACTTTTGTACTTTTTTTTTTTGAGTTCTACATTATTTATTTTATATTTCCAAACATTACTTTCCCAAGAAAAGTATTTTATGTTACACAAAATTGTTTTTATGTTTTAAACAAAAGTAACACATTACATAACAGACTACTGTTCAGATAAAAAAAAAAAAAACATAATGAAGGTTGCTGGGTTTTACATGACAGTCTCCAGAAGAGCTTTGGCAGATTCTCCAAGATACTTAGTAAAACTTAAAATCTATTTTCCTTATAAAACTGCCCACATTGTACCTGTGAACACTGTTTAAGAAAAAGGCACCAAATATCGACTTAATTAGTTTATTCTTGTTTACTGCACTTTATAGTGTTTTCTTGTGCATAGAAACATCTTCAATATTTTCAAAGGTATCTTTGCTTTACAGCGAGTCTTTGCATGTGCCCAAGACTTCTGCATCGTACTCTACAGTAATTAACTGCAGAAAATTAATTAACAAAAGTTGTACCTAAAAATAAAAGGGTACTGTATTTCACACACACACACACACACACACAGATCAACCATAACATTAAAACCACCGGTCTAATACTGTGTCCCCCTTGTGCCACCAAAACAGCTTTGACCCTTCGAGGCATAGACTCCACAAAACCTCTGAAGGTGTGTGAAGGTATTTGGCACCAAGATATCAGCAGCAGATCCTTTAAATCTTGTAAGTTTCAAGGTTGGGCCTCCATGGATTGGATTTGTTTGTCCAGTACATTCTACAGATGTTTGATTGGATTGATTTGTTTGTCCAGTACATTCTACAGACGTTTGAGTGGAAGCCAAATCAAAACCTTGAACACTTTGTCATGCTTCTCAATTCATTCCTGAACAATGCTTGCAGTGTTATCCTGCTGAAAGAGGCCACTGCCGTTAGGGAATACTGTTGCCATGAAGGCATGATCTGAAACAATGTTTAGGTAGGTGGTATGTGTCAACGTAACATCCACATGAATTCCAGGACCCAAGGTTTCCCAGCAGACCATTGCCCAGAGCAATGCACTGCGGTAATTGACATACAAGCACCCGACCATCTGCATGATGTAAAAGAAAATGTGATTCATCAGATGAGGACACCTTCTTCCATTGCTCCATGGTCCAGTTCTGATGCTCACCTGCTTATTGTAAGTGTTTACAGTGGTGTATAGGGTTCACCATGGGCAATCTGAGTGGTCTACAGCTAAGCAGCCGCATACACAGCAAACTTTTTGCTACAGGAACTCTTTTGTGGGATCAGACCGGATAGCTGGCCTTCAATCCCCATGTGCCCCAGTGAGCCTTGGCTGCCCATGACACTCTCACCGGTCCACAAAATTGCCCAGATCCTTACACTTGAACATTTTCCTTGCATCTAACACATCAACTTTGAGTGCTCACTGTTAATCACTGCCTAATATATCCCACCCCTTGACAGATGTCATTGTAGTGAGATAATTAATGTTATTCACTTCACCTAACAGTGCTTTTAATGTTATGGATGAGCGGTGCATATTGACACATATAAAGAAATGTACATAGAGATATGCTAGACGTCAGTTTGAGCCAAAGCTTCACATACCCAAGTGAATCAGTGTGCCAGCTTTAACCAACAAGTTGTAACACTTGCTGCTATTCACAGCCAAGTTAACTAAGAAGAGTCCACTACAGTAACTGCCAGGTCAATAACACCAGTTTATTTACATTGTTTCCTATACAGTCCAGATATCATATTTGTCTTCTGACCATTTGGCCCACTCCCCAAGTGTCCTTTGTTATTTCCCTCAATGTCTCTTGTGGAATATATGCATGGAGCGAGCTCACCAAACCCTTGTTCGGCCTTCTGAATCCCCCGCAATGATGGCTGGTAGGAACATCCACAGTAATCCAGCTTGCAAACTCCCCGTGAAAAATATTCCACCTCCACGGTAACACTCCTTTTCCCAACGCAGGAATTGTGAAAACACATCCATGTTGTGTAATTCAGTAGTCCAGGATGTATAGAGGTAACATCAGCAGAAAAAAAAACTTCTGTATACAAAGCATAAATACAACATAACATAAATACAAATATAAGCTTTGCAATACTAACCCCCAGCGGTTGCACATACATAATCTGTTTGTAGTAACTTACATTGAGCAACTGAGTAGTCCACTCCTCAACAGGGCAAATAGCACAGATAGCAGCTTGCATACTCTACAAACAATCTGTCTTTGCTAACTCCTAACTATCTTCTTCCCTCTTTTTATTTGAACAAGAGACAAGTACTCTTGTACTCCCAAGGGCTTAGGAAGGTAGAGCAATGGGGCAGGGGATTACCACTGCCACAAAGTATTACTGGCCAAACAGTTGGAGCGTCAGAGACAAGAAGAAGAGAAGGAAAAGGAGGGATGGGTAGAGCTGGAAGAGTGAGAGGTGGGAGACATACATCAGAGGGGTTTCACCCAAATAATTCACTGAGCGACTCTGAGCACACTGCAGCGCACTGAAGTTCATGTGACAAGTCATTCTGGGCAGTATATAAGGCAGTAAGAATGAAGCTAGAGAGTAAGAGAAAAAAAAAATCAGCAGGAGTTGAGGGAGGCCTTGACAGAACAAGGTAGGGGACAGAGTAGGTGGATATGACAGAAAATGTCATAAAACAATCTAACATGGGTGTTTGAGTTAAAATGGAAAGATTCTAACACTAAATTTTATCACTAAAATGTATCACTCTGTCACATGATTTTTTACTAAAGTCTACTTACATTTTGCTTGTATTTAGTCTTTTTTTCTGTCTAAAGCCATCTTTGCCCTCTTGATTTCCTCGTCTAGCGTCTCCTATGGTAGTTTCTCTATCCCTGTCTCTCCGTGTTCTTCTCATTAATGTATATCCTTTCTCTTTAGTCATGTGACCAGTGCTGTGGTTTATTTCTGAAAGGTTCAGATACCTCACGCCACCAGATGACTCACTGCTAAGAGTGCATTGCTACAGACGTGTGCGAATAGTAAATGGACATCTGTAACCATCAAAGAGTGAGTCAGTGGTGACAAAGCTGCTATGGTTCAAGCCCAGTGCTCTCTCTCTCTCTCTCTCTCTCTCTCTCTCTCTCTCTCTCTCGCTTCAATGCGCTCTCACCTTCTCTTACACTCTTACCATATTACTCTTCTTTCATCCACCTATGTATGGTAGAGAGTATATATATATATATATATATATACCAGATCCCATAGAGAACACACAAAAATAGCATGCTAGTTAAGAATAACGTACCAGTGAAGAAAGAGAGAGATTTGAAGAGAAAGGGCATGTGGGAGAGGGGTATAGAGAGAGAGAGAGAGAGAGAGAGAGAGAGAGAGAGAGAATGGGAATTGCATCATTTTTACAGAAGCCATGGTTAGTCATGGAACACTGAGCACACCATTTTGGACACAGCAACCCTAGAATCCCTGAGTGGAAAATAAGCAAGAGATATGGCCATGCCAACAGGCATGGGGCATGATATGTACATCCCTATCCAAGTCATTATGAAAAAGATACTGAGGAATCCCTATTTGCTCCCTTTATGTACACTATAGAAGGCTGAAAAGCTCAAGCCCACAGCTGATCTAACACACCTTATTCAACTTACCATAAGGTTCATTACCAGTCAGGTCTGAGCAAATCATCAAACTGTACTGTAATCCTTCAGCACAGGATCAGTGCACCATACGGTATGAAATAATGGATTCTACACCCTTTGTCCAAAAGGAAGCCACTGGGAATTTAGCATGTACTCAACACTTCCACATCCTTTAAGTCAAAACAAATGAAAACATGTCTCCAGGAAATGGCTTATATACAGTAGTTCAAGTCTTGACTCTATTTGAATTCTAATCTTTTCTTAAAGGTTCAATGTAGAAGATTTCCTTTTTCTGAGATATGGTGCCAGGTATTTCTGGTTCTGACTTCTATAAGAAAGCTAAGCACCATTTACTATCCTATACACTGAAGTACCAGAAAAACCATCAATGGAGCCATTGCGAAATACAGAGCAATGCCACCAACGCACGTCACTGGTTGTGTCTGCCATTGTGTATATAAAGCGATAGACATCTAAGGAAGCTTCTAGAGCTTTTTCCACTGTAAGAATGGCAAGTTATCATGACTTTTTGATTTTCAACACGGTTTAATAGTTGGAGCTCATGAGAAGTTTCATAGCATTTCAGAGGTAGAAGCAAATTTTGGATTTTCACGTATGAGCATTTCATGGGTGTACCGTGACTCCAAGAATTCCAGCAAAACCTTGAAATCATGACAGCAGTGTGACTGTAAAAAGACTCTGGGTGAACGTGACCAGCGTCGGGTGGCAAGAATCGTTTCAGGTGATACGATAGGCGTGTAACACTGCCTCAAGTAATCAGAATTCAATACTGGGGCCTCAACAAACATCAGCATCAGGACTATGTAACCTTCCCTCCAAGATCCCGTAGGGGACCTACCAAGTATTAACTGTTATACGCAGTTTTTCTGGTACTTCAGAGTATATAGAAAAAAAGTCTCTTTAGGGGATCAACTCCATAAAGCAACTTGAGTCAGCCTTCATAATGTGGTTGTTAATGGTTTCTGTTCATCTCGAATGGATTAATAATGACTGTTCTAGATTTAAATAAAGGCTGAATGTGGTAAGTGGTTTCTTGTGGAATGGTGTGCCTTTATATACAAGAAATGTTCAGTGAATCATTCACAGCTGCCAAACATTATGTATGTTTAGGGAACGACTTTGCAACAGAGATGGACATGTCTCCATCCCCACATCCACGTCCCCTGCCTTGACCTTTTCGCCCATGTATGATGGACACCATCACTTACTGGTTCGACTCCTTAGGAGTTCCAGTTCTCTGAGGGAGTTGAGTGATTCCTATAAATGTACTAGGCTGTAATTTCACTTTGAAATCACATCCAAACTCGTAGTCCAGTTGGGCTTCCTGTTTTATGGCTAAGCAATAAGATCTATAACCACATACAGCCTTACAGAACAAAATAAAAACTAGTATTTTGTGGCAATTTGTGGTATTTTAGGGCAGCGGTAGCTCAGAGGGTAAGACGTTAGACTACTGATCGGAAGGTCAGGGGTTCAAATCACAGCGCCACCAATCTGCCACTGTTGGGCCCTTGAGCAAGGGCCTTAAAATGAAACTGCTCATCTGTATAAATGAGATAACTGTAAGTCACTCTGGACAAGAGCGGCACGGTGGTGTAATGGTTAGCACTGTCGCCTCACAGCAAGATGATCCGGGTTCGATTCCCGGTCCGGGCCGTTCTGTGTAGAGTTTGCATGTTCTCCCCGTGGGTTTTCTCCGGGTACTCCGGTTTCCTCCTACAGTCCAAAGACATGCATGTTAGGTTGATCGTGTGAGTGTGTGTTGGCCATGCGATGGCCTTCGCTCGATGACTCTGAGATTGGCTCCAGATAACGGATGGATGGACGGACTCTGGATGAGAGTGTCTGCCAAAGGCCGTAAATGTAGTATTTTTTTCCACACACCTTCCACATGCAGTTCATGCTTTTATTCATACATGCAATTGTTTACTCACTCGATTCATTTATTTTTAGTTCTTTATCTGTCCGAAGGGAATGTCGTTCAATGTTTTAGACATAATATTCTTACATAAATAATCTCTTCATTAAAAATATATGTATTTTTTTTTACATACACTAGGCAATTTCAATGTTGAAACATGGCAGGCATGACCATAAAATAGATTTAAAAAAAAAAAAAAAGAGTCGACCCCTAAAAGAGTCGTTCATAGTGAACCGACTCGTGCACGAATCTCTCATCAGTAACGGTGCACTTCTCGCGCGTCACGATCGACCCGCCATATATCCTACCTGGCTCGTCGTAACCCGCTGTCTTCTGCCTTGTGTTATAAACTATGCTTTCTGAGTCCAGGCTCGACGCAAAGCCATCGTATCCTACTGAATTATTACAGAAAAGGCAGAAAACACGGAGATTCGGACTCGCGGTGTCCACCTTGACATAGTCGCTCACAGATCCGCGCGCACCGGAACATTTTTTTAAAAAAAACACCCCAACAAATTCCTGTTCCTGCGACTGATGTGCGCCTGGTCCGAGCCGACATGGTTCCATGGACGGCGTTGTGTTTACTGCTGGCCACTGCGACAAGTAAGTCTCACCTGTTATATTAGGGATAAAGAAATTATAAGGGCAAACACACGGATGTGCGTGTCCTATTTTATATGCGCGTGCTTGATGTGTGTGTGTGTGTGTGTGTGTGTGTGTGTGTGTGCGGGCGCGCGCGAGTGCATTTGAGCTTTTCATTGCGCAGCATCTCGGATTGATCGCTTTGTGTCATTCCGTTAGAGACCGAAACGCACTGAGAACAAGACCGCAATCGTTTACACGGGATTTTTTAAGAAAGCAGAGTTTTATTGCATGCATGTGCATGTAGGCCTACAGAAGGAACAATCCGGAAAATGCGCTCAATCGAAGATATCGATTATTATTTGTGGTGCGTTTTATTTTATTATGAGCCATAAAAATATGACGAGGATACGATTGTAGTATGATAAATCATAAGCTCTGGCTGTTGTGTAACATTCTGTCTGTCTCTCTCTCTCTCTCTCTCTCTCTCTCTCTCTCTCTGTGTGTGTGTGTGTGTGTGTGTGTGTGTGTGTGTGTATCTCACTGGAAGGCATCCTTCAAGCAGACATGTGTGTTAATGACTTAGACAGATTAGCTCAGATTTTATTTAGCCATGTCTAACCTGTCCGTAGCCTTAAGTACGTGTGTGTGTGTGTGTGTGTGTGTGTGCATCAGCTTGTGTTAACCAGGGATGTTAACAGAAAGTCATTGGCAGTATTGAAGAAGACAGTGAATAATTACATGTGCAGTGTGAACCCTGGACACACATGCACGCGCACACACACACACACACACACACACACACACACACACACCACAAGGCTGTAAAAAACAGCTCAGGTTTAGTTTGTTCCTCGAAGCCTAGCTAATTAACTGAGACGTGAAGAAAGAATGAGCAGAGGGGGATGTAGTATACACTGAAGTACCAGAAAAACTGGTATACCAGTTAATACAGGGTCGGTCCCCTATGGGATCATGGAGGGAACGTTGCACAGTCCTCACGCTGGTGTTCGTTGAGGCCGCAGTATTGAATTCCGATGTTACGTGAGGCAGTGTTGTACGCCTGTCACGTGAAACGATTCTTGCCGGTCGACGCTGGCGACGTTCACCCGGAGTCTTTTTACAGCCACACTGCTGTCGTATGTTCAAGGTTTTGCCGGATTTACTGTAGTCACGGTTACACCCTTGAAATGGTCATATATGAAAATCCAAACTTTGCTTCTACCTCTGAAAAGCGATGACCCATCTCACGAGCTCCGACTATTAAACCGTGTGCTATACTCGTCGTTCTCACTGCAGAAACGGCTCTGGAAGCTTTCATGGATTTCTATCGCTTTATACACGCACTGGCGGACACAACCGATGACGTGCATAGGTGGTGTTGCTGTGTATTTTGTATAGGCTTCAGTACCAGTTTTTCCGATACTTCAGTGTATACCCTTCACGCCTTCGTCCCATATTCATCTGCGTGTGACTCATTAAGAGAGAAGTGCAGGAGTAGAGGCAGCATATGCACTACCCTCTGGGGTTCATTAACCAGCATGCTGAGTAGTTACGTTCTCATTAACCACTATCAAATCAGCAGCACACAGTCCATGGAGGTTAATGAGCTCAGCAGTGTCGTCTCTATGGATGGCGGCCCTTATACATGATTATTCATGGAGACAGTGTTGTTTTCAATTTCTTGTTCTACTTGTGGGTATGACAAATAGAAAACAGGTCAATATTTTTCAGCCTATCATTATTCACTTTTTAGGCATTACCTATTTAATTTCCTTTATTCTGTCCACTTTATATTTCATGACAGAAAAATAGATCCATCTCAATCTCAACGAAACAAAAAACATGGCTTTTTGATGTGAAGCGCTCTGCAGAGATGTATTTACTCTATCCCTTCTACACAGATAGTACACTTTGCATAATAGCTGGGCTTGTATGGGCCTGCATGTCATTATGCTTTTCATTTGACTGTGAATGCTGCTCAGCCCTTTGAGGAGAAACTGCAATTTTTTAAATGCATCCTGCTCAGAAGCAGTAATAGCTCAAGATTGCAGTGCATCTGTAAAGTATTATACAAATATATACTAACGGTTTATGACAAAACCTACACAGTGCATGTTTTGTGCACCAACACTTCATATAACACTGCAGAAAAATGGTACTCTCAGTAATGAGGTGTTGTAGCTGGTCTGTTCATCAAATAACAAATGCATGTGCTGTATTTACATATTGTGTATATATACACACACACACACACACACACACACACACACACACACAATATCATCTCTGGGCTTGTGTACACAGTAGATAGCAATAGCACACATAGAATACAGGCATAGTCAGGCAAGCAGCAGAAACACTGCAGAGCTCCCTCTGCGCTATCAAGCGCCAAGCACGACAATCTGAGTGTGGTGTCTTCACAGCCAAAGCAATGATCAATACAGACTTCCTCTCATCTAGATTGGCATCATTAAGTACTCTCATTAAGAGCAATTAGCTTCAGTATTACAATTCTGGCCCTACTGTGAGGCTTACGTGCTATTCAGCTCTTTCTTCACATAAAGACGTGCGGGTTGCTAATGATTCTGGATGGATTCTACCTCAAGAGAGTAGCAAAGATGGATTGTTAGAGATTGATGTATAACCTTCATGAATCATAAATCAATAATAGGGGCAGACAAGGTCAGGACAGGTGTAGCACCCAAGGCCATCCATCATCAGGTCTGCCGTTCTCGCCACATGATCCGAAATCATTCTCTGGAGATAAGTGCAGCAGTTTTTAAAAGCCTCACACCCCTGTATCTCTGCTCTGTTTAGAGATGCTAAAGTGTAGCAGGATTGACATTTAGAAAAAGTGGATGTAATTTCTTACTGTACCGGATTATTCTTAACATAAACACAAGCTTCGACAAACATCCAGAGAAGTCCAGGGTTGTTATTATGCCACAAATATGACTATCACAATGTGAAATGATAAAACACTTGTCATTGGCTGATGTTCATCACAAGTTTAATCATCTTACTTTTTTAATTTTGTGGATGTTGACTGTTTCTGGAAACATACATTCAATATACTGTGTGCTGCTTTCCAGTAAAATGACTAAGACCTGAAATTGGTAGCAATTAAATATTTTCCACTGAGTTACTACAAATGGCTTATCGGGCTTTATAGGGCACATACTCTGTAAATTATAAATAACTGCACTACTAGACTCATCTGTACACATATTTCAGTGCCAAAAGTATGGATCATGTTATATAAAGGCCTGAAATTTTCAAAAGTTCAAGTTTTATATAGTGTTGTCACGCAATAAATTGTTTTAATCGCGCATTAATTACGATTTTAACACAGATTTTGATTTGTGTTGTACATGCACGTCGGCATCATAGGACCATTGAAAATGTTGTTGCCGTTTATCACTGGTCTATTTCAAGAGAAACGACTGCTGAATGTTGCCTCATCATTCACTTGACTTTATTTGATAAAAGTGAAATATTAAAGATGATTGATGTCTTTTCATTTTTTTTATTTTAAGCGAACTGCACAGTGTGTAGGGAGCGAGGGAACATGGGTATAATCACTTGGCCGGAAGTTCTGTTGTGCTGCTGCTAAATGATTGGCTGATTTGATTTTACCTCAGAGACCTACCCCTGCAATGGAAGGGAAGGAGTTTGTGTTTGTGTTATGCAGCCTAAAACAAGTAACGCACCGGTCAATTTCGAAAAGTTTGTGTTCGCTGATGGCGCCACTTGTTTGTCTAATTTCAAATTTTTAATCTGCGTTAAAATTTTTAGTGGCGTTAATTTTTTTAATCGCGATTAATTCTTTAACCCATTAACTGGACGGCAGTAGTTTTAAATGGTTTTCCAAATTGCATTTTTGAAAGTACTGGACTCAGTGCTGAACAGCAGTAGAATAGAGTTAGTTACTGTTCAGAACTTATCATGTTCATATTTGTAATATAATAATTACCCAGGATTTATCATGGATTATGAAATTGTGACATAGCTATGGGGAAAAAAAGCATGATCTTTCTTCATGATCTTTTTGGTTAGGAGTAGGGCTGGATGATATGGCTAGACTTTATATCATGATATATTTTGGGTCGATATATTTCATGATATAATTTCGGGTTGATACGATGTAATTCCGATATCGATACAAACAATATGAAAGCCACAGAAAAAGAATGCCTACAACAGATATTTATACCTACAAACCTCTGAGAAATTTGTTTGCCAAATCTATAAAACCCCCTATAAAATTCTATAATATTTTAGAAATACATATGGTTCAGATAAATCAGTGTTCACCTTTTATTTGTATTCACCCTTCATATGCAAACAAGAAACATGACCATTAAATCACCATTAAATGAACATAAACCTCTCGGCTTTTTCATTCATTCATTATCTTCCGCTTTATCCCGCTGGTCGGGGTCACGGGGGGCTGGAGACAATCCCAGCATCATCGGGCGAGGGCGGGGTACACCATGGGCGGGTCGCCAGTCCATCGCATGGCCAACACACACTCACACACACATTCACACCTACGGGCAATTTAGAGTGACCAATCA
>JAOVVH010000054.1:29939396-29952724 GCA_028566435.1 Scorpiodoras heckelii
GTCTTTCCATTTGTTTTACCGGTGAAAAGTGCTGAGCTCAAATGGCGAGATGTGCTCAAGAAAGATAAGGATGAGACGATGGTTCTGTTCTTCAAGCAATCGGTGTGTTGCTACTCGCATCTCCAGGCTACACCAGTCACTTCGCAGATACCGACGACTAAGTACACACACGGTGCGCCGGCTGCTGTAGATACTCTCTGCTATGTTATCCACAATTCCCTTTCCCACCTATAAACACATTTTAAAAACCAAAAGAAGCACCATTCAACCATATTTAGTGATGGTACTCTCCATAAACATATACAGTACTGTGCGAAAGTCTTAGGCACCCTGTTGCTTTTAGGTACAACTTTTGTTGTTGATTTTTTTTTTTTAGGTACAACTTTTGTTATTGATGTTTTTTTTAGTTCTGCATTATTGAGTCCACAGAAAAAGATTACTTTTCCAGCAAATAATTTAATGTTAAACAAAATATATATCAGTAATGAAAACAACACATTACATAACAGACCTCTTTTCAGACAAGAAACATAATAAACTTCAGAATGTTCAGAATTCAGCTCCCAGGTTACTCACTCACACCAGTTCTTTTGAGCACATCACCCCTATACTTGAACAACTGTACTGGTTCCCGGTTCAGCTACGTATTCAGTATAAACTACTTCTTCTGGTTTTTAAATCTCTTCAAGGATGGGCCCCTTCATATCTTTCTGATTTATTGCCCAGGCACTTCCCTTCACACGCTGTTTACTTTCTGTCCCTATCTCCAGGTTACACACTTTCAGTGATAGAGCTTTTAGTGTGGCTGGTCCAAAACTCTGGAACTCCCTTCCACTTGATCTCCGTGCTTGCACTTCACTCTTCTCTTTTAAAAAGCAACTAAAGACGCACCTTTTTCAGATTTCTTAATAGGTAGTTTTATATGTGTATTCTTAGTCTTCTTATGTTATTCACGTTTGCCTCTTATATGCAGTTTTATATTGTATTTCTTTTAGCCTTACCGTTCCATTTTGGTTTTATTCTTTTATGGATGTACAGTGTCTTTGAGTATCTTGAAAGGTGCTTATAAATAAATTATTATTATTATTATTATTATTATTATGAAGGCTGTTGGGTTTTGCATGCAAAAAAAGAAGTAAGTGTGACAGTCAAAGTCTCCAGAAGAGCTGTAGCAGATTCTCCAAGACACTCAGTAAAACTTACCCGCTAATTACTGTACAGTACGATGTAGAAGTCTTAGACACATGCAAAGACTTGCTGTAAAACAAAGATGCCTTTAAAATGAATGAAGACTTTTTTACCATAAAAGAAAACACCATAAAGTGCAGTAAACACTAAACATTATAAACTAAAGGAAGTCAATATTTGGTGTGCCTTTTTCTTAAACAGTGTTCCCAGGTACAATGTGTGCAGTTTCATGGTGGCTCGGTGGGTAACACTGACACCTCACAGCAAGCAGGTCCTGGGTTCAATCCTCAGGTGGAGTGGTCTGGGTCCTTTCTGTGTGACGTCTGCATGCCCTCCCCGTGTCTGCTTGGGTTTACTCCGGGTTCCTCCCACAGTCCAAAGACATGCAGTTTAGGTGAAATGAACATGCAAAATTGCCCCACGGTTGTGTTTGAATGTTTAACTTGTGTACTTATGAAAAGCTTGTGTATCAATGTAACCTTGTGCTTGTCATGTATAGCCACTGATGCTGAAATGCTTTTTTAAATAATAAACAAGTTTTATAAGGATATTTAGCTTTTAAGTTTTACTCAGCATTTTGGAGAATCTGACACAACTCTTCTGAAGACTTTGACTGTCATACTTGCTTCTTTTTTTTACATGTAAAACCCAGCAGCCTTCATTATGTTTTTTGTCTGAAAAGTGGTCTGTTATATAATGTGTTGCTTTCATTACTGACACTTGTAACACTTAAATTTTTTTTTGTTGGAAAAGTAACATTTGGAAATGTAAACTCTTTTGCACTGACTCAATAATGCAGAACTCATTCTTAGGGTGCCTAAGACCTTTGCACAGAACTGTATATTAAACATTATGTGTATTGTTTAAATGTTAATTAATGCATACAAGTCTTACCTCAAAGTCTCTGCTGTGCAAGCAGAGCTGCAGCCTGGGTTGGCCTTGTTCCTCCAGCTTTGGAGCCAGCTCCTCAAAGACCCAAGATTCATCACGGCTACTGAATGACACAAACGCATCATACTTCATGTCGTCTTCGGTTTGTAGCTCATCTCCTCTGTGCCTTTGCCTTCTCCTCCCCCAGCCTTTACTGAACTTCCTCTCCATATACCCTCGGAGTCGGAAGATGAAGACCATGCATGGCCAGTAAGCAAAGTGATAGCTAAGAGCACCTAATAGCAGTAGACTGATGATGTTGACAGTGCCCAAATAGCACAGGTACTCCACATCTGTCTGGCATAACTTTTCCATGGTAGACAGTAAATTCAGTTTCTCGTAATGCCAGACACAATGCTGCTGCAGCAGATTGATCACCTGTGCTCGTGTGCTCTGTGCCCATTCTAGGAACCAGTCTGTCTCACAGTCACACTGAAAGTCCACTCTGTCAAGCACTACAGCTCTTAGAACTGGCAAGGCATCAAACATCCCATCCTGTAATATTAGTGGGTTGACACTGTAAAGACGCAACAGTTCCAGTGAGTGCAGGTCTCTGAACATCATCTTTGTCAGGAAATTCAGACGGCAGTTATAGAGTACAAGGATCTGTAGCTGTTTGAGATTCCAGAATGTCACAACAGGATTGGTGCGATTGGAGAAATTAACGTTGGCCAGTTTGAGACGCTTGAGATAATGCAAATTGTTGATTCCCGTGTAATCGAGGAATGTCTGCTCAGGATCAGCTGAAAAGTCTAAAGATTCTAGACGTGAAAAATAAGGAACAAAAAAGTCATTCTTCATAAAAAACGTGCGTCCACTAAGCTTAAGCTCTCGGACAGATTCAAAAAAGGGAGGATAGTTATCTCCGAATTTGAGCTCAAATCCATTTAGCTCAAATTTAAAGCTTCCTTTGGGTCTTCCAATACTTCCCAAATAAATAGCAGTCCCGACATACGCATCAATGCTGAGACGCTGTATGTTCTTTGGAAAACCATAAAACAACAAGTTCAGATGTAATGTATAGACATACTGCAACTTTCCAAACGCAAGTTCACGCAGCTCCTCCTGGTTTCGAAATGTCCCGTCCTCAATGTTCTCAATCACATTTTCATCAATGAGCAGGACTTCTAGAGCTCGAAGGGACTTGAAGTCATCAGCAGCAAGCTTTGCAATCTTGTTCGAGTTAAGTTTGAGAACCTTAAGATGAAGCAGACCACTGAATGCATTAGGTTCTAGAGTTGTAATCACATTTTCATTAAAAAGAAGTTGCTCGAGTAGAGGCATGCAAGCAAACTGGTATGTTTTGATTACTGTTAGCTGGTTACGCATGAGATTCAATGTAGTTACATTCCAAACAGTCCCATTGGCAGCAACACAGAATGATGCTTCAGTCAAAGCCATACTGACCAAATCTATTGTCTGTATTCCTGCTAGGCTTCTCCAGAACGCTGGGTCCAGCTGCTGGACTTCTGAATTATATACACCAAGCACTGAAAGTTCTTTTCCACAATCTTTTAAATCATCCATTAACAGTGAATCTAAGAGTACGTAGGATAGCTTGAGAGAGTGGAGATTTAATTTAGAAACTAGCTGGCATACGTCCTTGCATTTTGTAGAATATTTTTGTAATACAGTTCCAGACAACACAACGTTGCTCATTTTCCCAACTCCAGACTCCCAAATTTCTCCCAGCCATACATCAGAAAAACCTAGAGAGAGACTTGAAAGGTTCTGATACACCGCCAGGGAGCCGGCTTCGATTATTTTCATAGAGTTTTGACTAAGATCTAAAACCTGTATTCCCGCAAGTACAGCCGAAGGTCTTGAAGTACAGCCTCTGTTTCTGATGGAAGTGATGCCACTGTTAACCACCTTCAGATATTTCAAGTGGGACATTTCATTTGGGATATTGCATACAACCTCACCAAGTTCCTCCACGCAAATGGTGTCCAGAGTCAGTTTCACTAAACTGACCAGATGCTCAAATGTAGTATTGGGAATGGTAGACCAATGAAATCCTTTTAAGGATATTTCCTCTAGATGATCCAATCCAGCAAACACTGGAGTGTCCAATACAACGTCACTGCAATCAGAGGAATTAAAAACAACCTGCAGATACTTTAGATTGAGAAGACCAGAAAAGGCACCAGACTGAACCCTCCTGAGATGATGTCCATGTATTTGCAAATGTTCCAAAGTTGCAAGGTGTGAGAAAGCACTTGCTGGAATGACTGTAGCATCACTGTAAACGCAAAGAGACCTGATTCCCGTCTCCACTTCCAAGAGATCCTTTTGGAAGTCTAAGACTTTGCATTCGCCATAGGGACCAAGCCCAGGCTGATGATGGCAAAAAGTCCCAATGTCACTAAGGAGATGCTCATCAAAAGTCATGCAGCGCTTACTTATGAGAGCTGTGACAACACTAGACATACTAAAATACAGAATGAGGCCCCAGCAGAAACGCAGAGATGAACATACAGTTGCTGAATAATACATACCCATATTTTGAGCCAAACAGTTGTCCTAGATTTTCCCGTTTACTCAGAGCAGTATTTCATCCTTGTGATTGCATTAAATTTCAAACTGAACATTTCACTTATTTAAAGCCTCAGAGAACTGGGTGGATTCTTTTTTTTCACCATTTCAGGTTTATTTAAATCATGTAGACTGCATTTGAGGAAGGATCTGCTGTGTGTTAATGTTGCACACATACAACAGCTCACTAACCTCGAGTGCAGAATAAATAGAGGTGACAGGAAATACACTTGGACTGAGAGGTTTCTGGTGCTAGAGGGCTGTTTCAGGTTCTTCATAGAAACCTGTGTGCTTTAAAACCCTATTCATTTCATAAAGATATTTCCAACTATCTTTACATTCTTGATTTCATTTTATTTTATATTACATTGGTTACAGACAAAAAGTTTGGGTAAATTTAGCTTTATTAGTGAAATGTGAGAAATGAAAATGCAAGGTGTAATTTTTCATGAGTTAGGTTCATGATTCAGCAGGACCACATTGTAAGCAGAACTGAAAACAGCACTTTGCTATTTTAAAATAGCCGTTCTGTTTGACTGGTTCCATAAAAAGATAACTACATTAACTGTTTGTTTTTTTTACAAATCCCTGATTCTACTCCCAAGCACAGACATTTTAGCATTATCCATTGTACTCATCGCACTTATTAACTTACTGCATAATGCAAGTACCTAAACATTACCACAAACAGGTTAACTATATGCACTAAAATGCAATTTCTCGTTCAGATTTTCTCGTGCCATTTTTACACAAATATTTACATTTCTTTTTAATAATCATCATTGTAAGACATTTCAAATTAAAACCTTCATACAGTTTTGTATTGCTCAACAATGCAAATTATTACTGCAAGATGAACGTTTTATGTCATACATGTGGACAAATGTTTAAATATGTTGTACCAAGTGACAATATTTTTTCATCTGTAAACAAGCAATAATGTAAAGTGCAATACGCATAACAGTGAGTAAAAAGCCTTGCTGACAGTGCATGTCTATCCTATAAAATATGAAGAGCTTCAATTCTAAGAATACTAATTCCTTACTTTTCTCAAAGTATCAAACTTTAAACAACACAAAGCTAAACATTCGATCAGAAATAAAATTAATAAATAACTAAAACACACATAGCAAAATTGGAAATGTGGTCCATAACAGAACTTATAGTACATGTGAAGAAATCTTAGCACTGCTAGTACAAGTACGAGGGTGAGTCAAAAATTATTCACACATCCTCAAGCGAAAGTTCAAAAGTCAGCCACCAGCTGGAAAGTTGATGTTTACAGTTTTCTGGGATTCTCAAGGACCAGTATTGGAACGTTGTCCAGAAAAAGGTTCAACAGTCAACAGTGCTCGTTATAGTGAGATGCTCACTGAAGCCTAAAATTCAGACAAAACACAGAGGACTGCTATCCAAGAGTGTTGTGTTGTTGCATGACAATGCACGTCCGCACACCGATACCCATACTGTCAACACTCGTTTTGAGGTGTTAAAGCATCCTCCCTATAGTTCTGATCTTGACCCATCAGACTATCACCTGTTTGGTCCCCTGAAAGAAGCCCTACGAGGATAAAGATTCACGTCTGAAGAGGTGAACACAGCGGTGCATTTGTGGCTTGCAGATCAGCTTAAAACATTTTGTAATGAGGGAATACAAAAGCTTGTTGACTGATGGACAAAGTGTATTTAAAACCAGGAAGATTATGTCGAAAAATGATGCATTTGCCTTTTTTGAAAGATGATTAAAATAAATTCTACCATCAGAGTGAGGATAAATTTTGACTCACCCTCATACAATACGTTTTTCAAAAAAAGTAAGAATCTGACTTCTTAAAATGCTGCATACAAATACATTAACCCTATTTGTGGAGGAATAAACACTATATGGCCAAAAGTATGTGGACACCTGACCATCACACCCATAGTTCTTCTCCAAACTATTATGGAACTCCAACTGGTCCAAGGGCTGGGTGTATTGAGGCCAACCAACAGCGTGGAAGCTTTAATGGTCCAAACACCTTAAGACATTCAAAATTAACGTGTTAACACAGCATTGTCTATCATCCTAAGACATCATCCTATATGAATGCTTTAACACGGATATCAAACTAAATGTTTTGGACCAATTGGCATTCCATAAACTATTGCCACAAAGTTAGAAGCACACCGCTGTATAGAATGTCTTTGTGTGCTTCAGCATTATTGGCCTAAACCTGTTCCTGCTCAACAACGCCCCAGTGCACAAAGCAAGCTCCTTTAAGATATGTTTATTTGTTTTATTGGTTTTTAACATCATTTCAGCATCAGTTACATCGATACACACATTTTTTCATCAGTACACAAGTTCAACTTTCAAACACAATCATAAGGCCATTTGGTATGTTCAATTCACCTAACTTGCATGTCTGTTGGAGCTGTTGGAGGAAACCGGAGTACCCGGAGTAAGCCCATGCAGACACGGGGAACAAATGCAGACTCCACACAGAAAGGACCCAGACCGGTCCACCTGGGGATTGAACCCAGGACTTTCTTACAGTGTGGAAACAGTACTACCCACCAAGCCACCATGCTGCCCCTTGAAGATATGATTGGCCAAGGTTGATATGAAGGAACCCGAGTGCCCTGCACAGAGCCCTGACAGAACAACTCTATGATAAACTGGAATGCCATCTGTGACTTCACCCCAGACCTTCTCATCTGACATCATTGGCCAACGTCACTAATGCTCTTGTGGTTGAATGAGCACTAATCCCCATAGCCACACTCCAAACTCTAGTGGAAATGCTTTTCTGAAGGGTGGAGTTATTCTAACACCAAAGGGGGACTAAATCTGGAATGGGATCTTCAACAAGCACATCTGGATGTTATAATGAAGTGTCCACAAACATTCATCATATAGTGTACATTCTATGAAGCAACAGCAAAGCGACCTTTTGTTTGCAATGAAAACGCTAATGTACGTATTTGGTTCTATTTTGTGTGGTTGACGGATGGCTGTTTTTTTTGCGGTGACACAAAATAACTCAAACTATTGGACCACTCTGTCAAAAACAGGAAGTGCCTCATTTTACGCCACACACACACTTATGTTATGCAGACATTTAGAGTAGCAAGTACAGTTGTCCGCTTTGCTTGTTAAACTAATGTCAGCAGTTACGGATCATTTGGCTTTCATCACGTCACAGAAACGTCTATAATGTCCTCACGCACATACTCTGCTCACATTTACAGCCAGGAAACAGTTATACAGTAGCAGTGCTTAGATTCCTTTGTTTTGAACCAATCAGGTGAATGTAAATGTGGAACCCTCATAATACAAATGATTCACTTCATGCTTCAGAGCAAGAGCTACACACAACACACTTTAATCATCTGTATAATCTCTACTCCTTTACCCCTTCATCCTTTTCCTTCCACTTCCCCCTTTTTTCTCTACATTACCCTCTTTCACTTGAAGCACAAATTTCTCCATTGCCTCTGCTGCAAATCCTTCCATCTCAGCCTCTAGTTCATCATCATCATCATCATCATCATCATCTCCATCATCATCATCATCATCATCATCTCCATCTGCCATGTCTTCCAAAATGTCCGCCACGTCCTCCACAAACTCGCTGAATGGTATCTGGTCATGGACAAAGACTCCGTTGGTGAAAAACTCATCAATCAGCTTGCTCAGTTCCTCTTTTTTTTTCGCAGTTTGGTCCTCCTGTGCTAGAAGTTTCTTCAAATAGCCCGAGAGCAAATCTTTAAAATCTCGTTGAGAAACAGGAGCAAGCCCCTCAGCGTGTGCACAAGCTGTCACATCGGCGCACCCTTCTGTTGACCCGTGATAGTGACGGATCTTCTCCCTCTGATCAGCCCAGTAGTTCACATGCACATGGTCTTTGCTGTGCTTTTGGTCCCTGTATGAATGGTGCGAAGCCTCATGTTTGCTTTTTCTGCTCAACTTTTCCTCTTTTTTATGATTCTTGTCCTTGTATTTTTTTGCCTCCTTCCATCCTTCTGTTCTCTCTCCACTTTTAGGTTTGTTTTTGTCCTTGTCTTTCCCACCCTGATGCTTCTCATCCCTTTCTTTTCTTCCACTCTGATAATCTTTCCCATTTTTCCTAGTTTTATCCTTCGGGCTTTTATCACTGTACTTTTCATCACTTGATCCTCCTCTCTTTTTTTCATCACCCCACTCCTTTCTCTCTTTCGAATCCTTCTTTTTTTCACTTTTCTCTTTCCATTCATCATTCTGACTAGCTTGCTTACCCTTTTTCCATTCTTTCTCTTCCTTCCAGTCTTTTTGCTCATTTTTTTGCTTCCATTCCTTATCTTCTTTTCCTTTCCCTCTTTTCTCCCACCTACTGTCAACAAATTCTCCATGTTTCTCTTTTGCCCACTTTTTATCTTCCTTCCACTCTCTTTTCCCAGTACTTCCCTTAAACACACTTTTTTCACCATCAAGTTTCCATCTTTGGGCATCTTTTTTATTTTCTTTATGCCCACTTTTCTTTTCCTTGTGCCTCCCTTGCTTGTCATCTTTTTCCCAGTCTTTACGATCCTTTGTGCGTTTTCCCTTGCCTTCTTGCTCATTCACTTTTATATGTTGTTCCTTCTTCCATTCCTTCTTTTCCGTCCTAAGGTCTTTCTCTTTTCTCTCTTTACCCAAAGCTTTTTTATCCTTTCTCTCTTTCCTCTCCTGACTACTAGGTACCTCTTCATGTCCAGCAGAGGGCATTACAGCTTGCACATTCACTAGAAGAAAGAATGGATGTCGATCAGTAAACAAGGCAAACAAACCAGAGTAACATTTCACCTTAATTAATCCACAGATGCTTGGGTTTGATACCTGTACTCTGAGTGAGCTCCTTAAGTTTATCTTGTAGATGCTCCAGCTCTTTCTGCATAGCTGGAAGTGCTTCAAGCTCCTTATTTACTCTGTCACTCTCTCTCTTGACCCTTTGATTCTCTTGCTCATACTCCTTCTGCAGGACAGGCAGTTTATCCAACTCTCCTCTCATCCTCTGGTTTTCTGCTTCCAGCTCCTCCCTCCTTAGTCTCTCCTTGTTGCCTTCCTCCACTTGCAGCTGTGCAGCCTTTAATTCCACTTCCTGTTCCTTTGTTTAAAAAGTCGGAAAAGAATGTAGAAAATACAAGTCGTTCAAAACAAATATAAAAAAGGACAAGTACGTGAAACTACCTGAAGCTTTGCCTCCAAGCTTGCAATTTGCTGGTTCTCCTTGGCCAGTGTGTCTGGGATTTCTGGTGGCTGGACACCTCCAGGTGCATCTCCTTGAGCGTCTGGATTCAACCAATCCTAACACACACACAGCTATGCATCAATTTCCTTATTGTTTAAAACTTTAATGTAGTGATGCTGGCAAGTAGATTTCAGCTGGTTTGATAGGAGACTTTTTAAATATAAATACCATGGCTGATGTACACCATGTCTCTTAATTCTATACAAAGCATGACACTTAAGACTCATTGTTGTGTTTAACTTTTCCATGTAAAATAAGCCCTAATAAATTAAAAGCTGCTAATTTGGGAGTTACCCCCTTCTTGCCAGCTCCTTGAGAAAGGGCATTGTGTAACGTTCTCCACATAAAATAAATGCTGACTGCTGCAAACAATAAGTCAATACACATTCATGGCTGTGTCCCAAACCACATACTACACACTAAGGCCTGAACATGCCTAAACAGCAATAGCCCCACTAGTGTACTGACATAATAATTAGCACCGTGGCTCTGTGAAGCCTGATGTCTTACTTTCTAAAGGAGGAGAGTGTGATGAGATACAGTCAGGTCCATAAGCAGTTTATGTAATTTTGCTTCTGTACACCTCCACAATGGATTTCAAATGAAGCAATCAGTATGTGTTGATGATGACATGAAATGTAGATTTTCAGCTTTAATTCAAGAGGTTTATCAAAAATATTGCATCAACTGCTTGGGAATTACAGCATTTCTTAAAATATAGTCCTGCAGTATAGGCTTAAAATTAATTGGACAATTGTATGATAAGCACTTTCAGGGCCTGGTGTGGCCTGTTTTCTTGTCATTTCATTAAAATGAAGGAGATAAAAGGTCTAAAGTTGATTCCAAGTGTTGATTTTGCCTGTAGCTGAGACACTACAAAAGTCTCCATTGGAGCTCAATGTGCGGTCTAATGCATGCCAAGGAGACCATCATTAGGCAGAACAATACAAAACAGACCTTTCAGACTATAGGAGTATAAATCGACAAGTTGGTACCTTCAGACAAAGGTCTGGAAGGCCCTGAAAGAAGTAAGTATCTCACTGTCAAAGTCTACAAACAAGAGATGCTTTCATGAATCTAAATACAGAGGGTTTACTTCAAGATGCAAAACACTCGTAACACTCATTTTGTTAGAAAACATGGGGAAAAAAAGCTTGTCCAATTCTGGAAAAAGTGTCTTTCAACTTGTACCAGAATGATGGGAATGACGGAAGTGTAGCTCAGTGGTTAAGATGTTGGACTGCTGATCTGAAGGTCCTGACATCAAATCCACACCACGGCCACTGCTGGGCCCTTGAGCAAGGCCCTTAACCCTCAGTTGCATAAATGAGATAAATGTAAGTCACTCTTGGGTGTCTGACAAATGCTGTAAATGCAAATGATGGGAAGAAAATAGTATGGAGAACAAAAAGAAGGAAGGGCTTATGATGCAAGCATACCACATCATCTGTCAAACATGGTGGAAGTGGTGTTATGGTATGGGCATGGGCTCTTAGTCAAGACAAAACTGAAGGCAGAAAAAGCAACAAACAAGCAGCAGCTGAAGGAGAATGCAAAAAAGGCCCAAAAGCATCTCAAGGCAGGAAACTCAGCATTTGGTGCATTTTGTTTCCAGACTTCAGGCAGTCATTGACTGCAAAGGATTTGCATCCAGGTATGAAAAATAATCCTTATAGTTATAATCATGTTAGTTTGTATAATTACTTTTAAGCCTGTGAAAATGGAGAGAGGGACTATGTAAAAAATTGCTGCACTTCCTAAAATTGCTATAATTCCTAAGCCCATTGAATTCACTGTTGTGGTGTACAGAGGGAAAATTCTGAAAATTGTGCCACTGTTCTAATACTTAAGGTTTACAGTTATTAGTATGCAGTACATGGTCAGGTCCTTAAGTTATAGCTATATAAAGTTATGCACAAAAGTCTTGGGCACCGTATTTTATATTACAAATTTTGTTATAGATTTTGTTTATTTTTACTTCACTTTTGCATTATTAAGTCAGTACAAAAAGGTTTTTATTCCCAAACAATACTTTCCCCCCAGAAAACTATGTTTGTATGTCAGTAAAGAAAGCGACATATTACATAATACACCACTTTTTCAGACAGAAACCATAATGAAGGGTTTTGCATGCAAAAAAGAAGTAAGTGTGACAGTCAAAGTCTCCAGAAGAGCTGTGGCAGATTCTCCAAGACACTCAGTAAAACTTGCCAAAAAAAAATCATCATAAAAATAAACATTTATAACAAATGTATGTACTAAAAAATAGATTACCTAAGACTTTTGCACAGTACTGTGTATAGTAATATACAGTATGCTGTATATAGTACATAAACAACAACAGTATCTTTGAAACACAAAACTGTGCTGTAATTTAGGCCAAAGCAATACATTTGGACATGAACTGCTGTTATTCCACTTATGATGCTTTTGGATGACACTCAACTGAAAACAGAACAATGAACAAAAACTAACCTTTTTTACATCTGGATATTTCGGGTCCTTGGCATCAAGATCTCCCTCTAAGAGGTTGAGAGCAAAATTTCAGTAAATAATTTCAACACACAACAATAAGCTGAGCTACACTATAAAGCTCAACATGAAATAATTGTGTGGTCCATGTAATATTAATGAGGTAAATTTCATACAGGAACACCTTAAACATGTGTGTAAGCATGCATACAGAAAGTACACATGCAAAAGTTCAAGTGGATTCAAACATTAGACATGTCAATATTCTGTACTTCCCAGATTAGTTCATGCTCATGTATATGACAAATCCCAGTGTATCTACTACTTCTACTGTATCTACTACTACTTCTATGAAATATGAAAAAAAGCAAAAGCAAAATGAAGTTCATTTATGCTTATTTACACAGATACATTCATTCTCACATTTCACAAACATTACAAATGATCTGTACATTCGCACATGCAAGTCAGGCAGACTAGGTATTTCACAGTGATGAAAATTAATTACAGACTTACATTAATTTAGTTTCTATACACAGTGAGTTGAATAATTAGACATATCTACCTTCTAATTAAACTGATTAATTCAGGTACAGTTACCATATAGAAACACACTATACATACTTGTACATATACACAGTACTGTGCAAAATTTTATTGCACCCCATTGTTTTTAAAAAACAACTTTTGTTATTGAGGGTTTTTTTTTTTAGTTCTGCATTACCGAGTCAGTACATAAAAACGTTATTTTTCCAGCAAAAATTAAATGTTACACAAAAACATTTGTAGGTCAGTAAAGAAAGCAACAGATTACATAACAGACCACTTTTCAGACAAAAAAAAACATAATGAAGGCTGCTGGGTTTTACATGTTAAGGAAAAAAAAAGAAGTAAGTGTGACAGTCAAAGTCTCCAGAAGAGCTGTGGCAGATTCTCCAAGACACTCAGTAAAAC